>JABVXU010000441.1:0-45537 GCA_013365365.1 Cruorifilaria tuberocauda
TTACTAAATTTTATCTCATTTTCATTCAGTAATAAATAATTGCTTTTTACAAAACATAAATCGATCAAATTTACAAATTAAAATACAATGATTGGAAATTTCTTAAATTAAACTAAAAAAAACTTGTTCAAAGTTGTAAAGACTGTAATGACAGAAGAAAAATACGTGTTGCTTTACAAGCTGTAAGCGAATGCCGAAAGCTTCCTGTTGAAAAGTTTGATCAATCACATACAATCAAAAGATCACTCTACAATCAATTACATTTTATTAAAAAGAATGATCGAGAATGGGAGTGAGAGTTGGAAGGAATGCTGCGATGATCGGAAGCCGCGGGCGAGAACCCGTCCTGTAGCAGTCCAATATTGAAAGCACACTGCAAGCATGGATTCTGAAAAAAGTTTATCAACAAAAGGAGCAGGAATCATGGACAGTTAATAGGCTTTGACAATCTCTCGGGAAACTCCTGAGAAGTCAATCGCTGAACATGGTAAAAAGTGAGGAACCAACCAGGAATAAGTCAAAACAATCTCCACGATTTATCCCCAATGAAACTTCAGTCTTATTGCAGTCTACTCCCAAAGCAGAATCAATAAATACCAAGAATTCGATTGCATGATTTCGATCCTTATAACAGAATTAAGAAAAATCATTGTTTGTTTGTGTCTAGCAAGTTTCGAGAATGCTTTTTATGAGGTATATTTCCAAATTAGAGGAGCATTAATTTGTATCTGTCTTCTCATCTGTATCTGTTTCACTAGATTTATCAATAACTTTGCCAGGATTTTCTCTTTGTCAACTTCCACACCTGCTCAGCGAATCAGTCATTGAAGTTGCTCAATTTCAGGAAAATGACATAAAATTGAAGCACGAAATTTCTCCATTCTTGTTAGCATAAAATCCATTATCTCACTTCTTTTTCACGTGAAATCAATAAAACGTGCTCGTGCATCCTAGCAAATAATGCTCTATGGCGTAGGAAAATTTGTGTAAAAATAAAATTCAAATTAATTAAATAAAAGAAGAAATGTGTGAAATGGTCATTTGCTAATAATTATAAAATTTTCATTAATCAATGATAAAACACACGGAATCACTAGCTTCTTTATCGTCCATTATTTTCGTTGAAATGAATTAATGAATTAGGGAATTCCTGCTATTAGCGTTCCAATAAAATCCCCACAAGTTTCACGGAATAACGAATAAACGATACCGCCTTGAATCGTCGTGAGACAATAGGAAACTGAAATGAGATTGTCACATGTTTTTGTTACGGATACCGTTATGATTGATGTTTCATGCTTGACTGCCTGTGTTGTATGCTCAACTTGCAAGTAGAAATTTTCAAATTTATAAATTTCTTTTATGAATGATTTCGTTTTGTTCTTTCCGGACGAAAGTTTTTTCCGGATCAGATCAAATACTCGAAACATTCAGACGGATTGCTTCCTTTTAATTGAAATCAATGATAAAATATCAGAATGTCACTGATATGATCAAGCTGACGTAGGCCAAAATTTCATCTATAAAACCATGTGATAATAGCAGCGGTGAGGGCAGAGTTTCCACAGCTTCAATCATAATCAGTGTTCTGTTATTATTATTATTATTATTATTATTATTATTATTATTATTATTATTATTATTATGATTATTATTATTATTATTATTATTATTATTATTATCATTACTAAAATTAAAATTTCTAAATATCAAATTTTGAATTAAAAGTACAATCGGTATAATCATTACTTTTTTAACATTTATTATTTTTTTGAAAGTTTTTTTAAATTTCTTATTGTTTTCCCTAAATAGTGTATAATAATTATTTGTTTGATTCTTTTCCTTTTTTTAGAATATTCTTCTCTTTTGTTCTAGCACGTGGAGTATTGAATTCACAAAACTTCAAATTTAAATATTTCAAAATAGCAATTTAAGAGAGCCGTGAAAGCTCGACTAAAACGACAAAATGCGATGAGCGAAGAAGGAGAAGAAAGTGATGAATATGAAGAAGGCGATGAATCTGAAGAAGGCGATGAATCTGAAGAAGGCGATGAATCTGAAGGCGATGAATCTGAAGATGTTGGAAGTGGCAATAGCATTATAACGGTTTTTGATGATGATGCTGATGAAGATATTGAAGAGATGAAAAGTTTTGCTCTGAAAAATAATAAGCAAATGATAAAATTTAGACAATACTTGAGGTATAGTTTTGAGGATATTACGGCAGCAATAGATTTCTACCGTCAAATACGTGAAAAGAACGTTGAAAAGGAAGACAGAGAAAATATTTTAAATTGCCAATTTTATGAATTGTTAACAGCAATGACTCTAACTTCTTAATGATACTATCTATTTGTGCTTTTTGTTTTTCTCAAGTAATAATTGATGAAATTTGCCTCATGCAAATCAATTTTGGTGAATAGTTTTGAATGCGAAATTTCATTTTCAACAATATGGAATTTTCTTTTGTTTCGATTATTTTTAAAATAATAATTACTTTGGATTTATTCATTTCCGTTAAATATTCCAATTTCTCAAGATTATTTTTCAAATTATCATTTATCAATTATCAATTTATATTTATAATTTAATTTACTTATTATAATTATTATCACAGATTATTATTTACCAATCATCATTTTACATTTGTGATTTTGTGTAGCTTATCGAATTTTTCAAAACCATTTTTTCGGCTTATTATTTTTAGGTTATTATTTTCTAATTATCATTTTACATTTATAATTTAATTTAAATTTTGTGTGACTTGTCGAATTCTTCAAAAGTAAAATTTATTATTATAATTATTATCACATGATTGTTTCCAATGTTTTATTACTGTTTAATTGATTGATGATAATGATACGTTGACACATGAAATGATTCATTGTAATCATTATGTTGATAATGATTTTGATAAATGCATCTAATTATGATTGCTAGTTGAATTTCTCCTCTTTGAATAATTTTTTTTTCATTGTTTTTTAAGCGAAAAATTATTGAATTAAAAAGTGAAACTTCAATAATCATCAATGGATATTTTTAATTTTGATTGAAATTTATGAATCATTGAATTTATTCAAACCGTAATTTTCAGTAAGCTTCAACTTCAGGAAAAATAAATTTGAACAGTTCAAAATAACCGGGTGTGATATCGCATTGATAAATAAATTTTTTTATCAGACGTGAATAACTTTCGAATTATCTTATTTTTGTTTAGCATAAGTAAATATTTAGTGCAAACATGGCTGTTACTGTTTTGAAACACAAAACAGCCTTATTGTTTTCAAAAGAAAAATTTAGTTAGAAGTGAAAATTATCATCAGATATGATATCAAGTGCAGTATCAGATACGATGCGAAGTGTAATAACCAGGTATGTGTTATATAAGGAGATTGTTTTCTAAGAATTATATTTCAGGTCGAAAGTGTAGAGGATGCTAATAACGAATAATCTCTTATTATCATTTACCACTTTAAATTATTTAATAAATGATCAAATATCAATTTAGCAAATGATTTGATATCTTCGGAAGTTCCAATATCCTCAAATAGTTTCAAGATTATTTATGTAAAAGAGTAAAGAGTAATCAAAAGTATAGAACAGTAAATTGATCTTTACTTCTCAACTGATTGAAATTCAATTTTGCAATTATTAAATTTAAAAAGTGAAAATTATGAACAATTAAAATTTAATTTAATATTTTGTATTCATAAAAGTTTGCGTTAATTTATTTCAATCTAAATTACTTCATTGTTTACAATTTGTAATTAATTTTTCTAAAGTATATTTAAAATTGAACAAAGTTCACCGAAGAATTACAACATGAAAATTCATTTTAACTTGAACAAAACTTAGAAATTATTACAAAATTGTCACACAGTCAATATAAGTTAGACAGTAACTAAATAAGTCCATATTACTTACTTGTTTTTGAAAAAGAAAGAGAGAGAGAGAGAGAGAGAGATCAAAGGAGAGAAAAGCGCCTGATTTGAAAAATTTTATAAAATGGAACCTCGATGAACTTATTTATACAAATTCCGCTAAATGCTTAAATAATAATAACCAAAAAAAGAATTTACAATAGTTATAACAAGCATTCAATGGTCATTTCGAAATGTTTAGTTTCATGATTCCAAAATTGCTTACTGTTTTTGTTTCGAAATATTTAATTAAGATTCTGGAAAATTCACTAGAATCAAGAAGATTCAATTGTTATTACTTAACTCGCGGGTTTCTCAATATCAAAGTATAATAGAAGCAAAAAAAAAAGGTATTCCCGCCATACTTAAAACTTTCTATCTAATCATAAATTCTAACTCTGTCCGTCAACAATTTATGCAATAGTAAAATCGCTATCAAAAGATTTCTTTCGTGATTCCCTCCTCAATCTTATTTGTGTAATAATTTTAGTTTAAATAATTTTTTTCTTTTCGAATCATAATTAGTCTAATTAATTCAATAAAATTTTTTAACTGAAATTAGTAGAATTGATTGTTCGGATAATTTCAAAAAGAAGTTCAATTTGTACTAAAGTGCAACAATTAAATATTTGCGATTTAGTGTATCTTTCAATGAATCACTTTTTTTTGAACTGATAATTAATTTACTTTATGATTTTTTTTATTTGTTTATTTTGTTTATTGTTTTTTTTCATCTCAGTGTATTTTAAAATTTGATGATTGTTGTTTATTTTTGAAATGATTTATTTGTTTTTTAATTAATGCTTAGCTGGCAATGGCATCTGATGATGGCAAACAATCCGATCGGAAGAAAAAACGCAAAAAAAAGTCTGAACAATCAAGTGATAGCAAGGAGGAAAAAGTGCAAAGTTTCATGGAAAGGGTCAGTGATAATTAGTCTCACAGAAATGAGTAAAACTAAATTAAAGTAATAAATTACTGTTAGCTTTCCAGAAGCTTATTGTTCCACGAGCAAGCTGATAATACGATTATCATCAATATAGCAAAAACTTTTAATGGTAATTTATAATATCTGTCAAATAATTATCACCTCGTTGTTAAACAAATCCTAAAATACATAACTCATAAGAAATCAATCAATAATAAAGTAATTTAATAGACAATAATGCAATAATCTATAATAGGTATTTGTGTTATTGAAAATAAATTTATCACTTAATGAATTATTTATCAATTGATTTTTTTCCCATAGTAAATTATTGATTTTTTATTTATTTTTAGATTTGTGAACGTTTAGAAAGATTACACGTAATGCAACGTTTGCTGGAGGAACCGGAAGAGCAAACGCAAAGTGGTAGCGAAACACGGCGTAAACCAAAAAAGTCGAAAAAAATCTCAGATAATGTTTATGAATTTTTCTGCGATGAACCATCAACAAGTAAACAAACAACGTCAGAATCATCGTCAAAAAAGAAACAATCCGAAAGTAAACCAACTGTTAGCACGGAGCAAAGGGCTAAAAATCTACCAGGTGAAGAGATTGGTGTTATTGATTTGAGCAATCAACCGGGAACATCTACGGGAACACATAAGGCTCGTAAGTCACTGGGAACACCTAAAGCTCATAAACAACCGGAAACATCTACGATCCATGAACAACCGGGAACATCTACGGCTCACAAGCAACCGGGAACACCTAAAGCTCGTAAACAATCGGGAACATCTACGATTCATGAACAACCGGGAACATCTACGGCTCATGAACAACTGGGAACACCTAAGGCTCGTAAGACACTGGGAACACCTAAGGCCCATAAACAACCGGAAACATCCACGATTCATGAACAACCGGGAACATCTACGACTCATGAACAACCGGGAACATCTACGACTCATGAACAACCGGGAACACCTAAGGCTCGTAAGACGCTGGGAACACCTAAGGCTCATAAACAACCGGAAACATCTACGATTCATGAACAACCGGGAACATCTACGACTCATGAACAACCGGGAACACCTAAGGCTCGTAAGACGCTGGGAACACCTAAAGCTCATAAACAACCGGAAACATCTACGATTCATGAACAACCGGGAACACCTAAGGCTCGTAAGACGCTGGGAACACCTAAGACTCATAAACAACCGGAAACATCTACGATTCATGAACAATCGGGAACATCTACGACTCATGAACAACCGGGAACATCCGCGGCTCATAAACAGCCATATATTGTAAATCCGGATGAACCATCAACATCAACCGGGATACGAGAAAAGATTAGACTTGATGATGAAAAGATTAAAAAATTTTTAGAACCATCAAAATATGATCAAGACGAAACTAGAGTGATTCTTAAGCCAAAATTATCCAGTTTATATGGTATTCATAAGAAACCACATGCAGTCCCAGATTCCGGTAAAACTGGTACTACTCAATCATCTCCGCGCAAAAGTAAACAACCAAAGCAACCGGTTATTATTTTATTTTAGCAATTTATATGATAAAAATAAATTTTAAATTTTAGCCTAAGACTTCATGATAAATTTCTTCTATTGAACACTTTATTAGCAAACAATTACTTATTCGAATACTCAATTACTTAAATAGTTAATAGAATATCGATAGAAGAAATTTATCACGAAGTCTAGTAGATGGATTGATATTGAATTCGAATGTTATAATAACCTAACAGATATCATTTCAAATTTAATTTCAATTTCAATTAGTCATTAAAATTTCAGATTACACAAACAAAAGATGAGAAAACAACAAGTGCAGAGAATAAAGAAGATGTAAAAGTTATAAATGCTAGCGATATTCATCGTATAATCCTTAAAATAAGTGATACTCAAGCTCAAATTCAATCCTTACCAAGTGCGCCATTGAAAAGTGATCGTGCGCAAAAGGCACGTGAACGACTACGGAAGAAATTTGAAGAAGGTCATGGTATGTCATCAGCAAAAACGAAAGATCGTGGTTGGAATGCGTAGATTCTTTGAATTGATAAATGAACTAAATTGAAAATTGCTATCATTTTTCATTATTTGTATTTCTGAAATAGAAAAAAAAAAGAAAACGACGATGAATTAATCGATTAAACAAAAACAAAAAAAAAATTTTTTTTAATAGCAAAAAATTAGAATTATTATTTTTCTAATTTTAAAATCTTTTTTTGTTTTACATTTTGATTAAATAAAATTTTAGTAATTTTTATATTTTCAAACAATCGTTCGATTGTTTTGAGTTTTTTTTTGAGAAAAAAAAACTTTGAATTACTTTTTTTTTTTATTTTCCTCAAATTAATAAATTCGTTTCTCATTTCTCTTCCATAAATATCATGCATTTTTATTTTTTATTGTTTTTGCAGAAAACGAAGGACGCAATTAGCTTAAATAGTTTTTAATGTTAAACTTTGAAAAGATGTCGCTTATTGTTGATATTTCAATTTATTACTTAAATTCTATTTCCATGAATTTATTATTAAAATTTTCATTTTTCCTAATTCTATACAATAATTTCAATTTTACTTTGATTCAATTATACATTTCTTGTTGTTACTCAATTTATCATTTTGAGCATTATTACTTGTTATTTCATTCTATAGGAACATGAAAGTACAAGGAAAATCAATTTTTCCAATCATATCAATTAATCAATCAAAAAGAATCAATCAATCAATCAAATGATCAGTATTAATTATACTTTCTTTTTGCTTTCTATCATTACATCATTCTTGTATATTTTTTGTTTGAATATGAGTTTTTGTTTCGTCACTAAATTTAAAATTTTTTGCTGAGAAAGAAAAAAACAAATTTTGATTTCTTATTTACCTGAAATGAATTAATTTAAATGCTCTCAAAATTGTATGCATTATTTTCAATCTGTTTGATTAGCAATTTAATGATTTCATTTCTCTGTGCATTTTAATAATTAGACTATCTGTCTTATTTATTGCTTCAATTTTATTTAAATATGCTTCTTTTGTACTTTTGTAGTTGTTCGTATTGCTTCGTTTGCACATTGAAATTGAATTGATATAAAGGTGATGAATGATAAAAGATTTTTATACAGAAATTTCTGAAATAACTTTTCATTAAGTTTAAACGATCAGTTCAAGTTTTTGAAACATGCAATAGAGAAGAAATTATTTTTCAATCGATATTCAGTCAGTAATACTTACTCTTCCCTCACTTATCAGTTTTTGAATAGAGAATAGAAATTCAAATATGATCTGAATTACCAAAGGAGAGATCAGGTAGGAAAAATGTGTATTTGAAAAGTTCTAGTACAATGATCGAAAAAAAAACATTTTATTCCATTCAGATCAAATTCAGTACTTCTTTAGCGAGGCGGCAAAATCCCATAACCGCGCTAAAATTTCCATTATTGATAATTGTTAACAGTGTGTTGGAAGCATTCAATATTCTCTAACTTATTACTGATATTATCCTGAAATTTCGTTTCAGGATAGTATCAGTTAATAAGTTAAAGTTTTCTGAAATTTCGTTGAGATCCTTAGATAGTATCTTCTTGATATTTTCTGAGATTCTGATTTATTCTATGAATTCGAATACTGGAACTGAATTTTTTTCCGGAAACTAGTCATTTTTTTTCTTCATTTCTCAATTTTTTAAATATTTGTTGGTTGCAAATACTTTCTTCGAATAATTTCAGAAGGCAATTTATTTACGAGAGATAATGGTTCATAAAAATGGCAAAGGTAAGAAAGGTAAGAAAGATAAGAGAGGACGAAAAAACAAGCTGAGAGAAATGAAAGACGATATTACGGCGCAAGTAAGCTTTATTTTAAATTTTAAAATAATTGAATTCACCGGCAATATAACCGACTTTGAAAAATATGTATAATCGAAACATTCATAGTGAAATTTTGAAATTTGTTGAAAATACTTTCATTTTAGTTATTCGTTGAGGAGAATGGAAGTCAACAAACAAGCAGTGATTCGAGTGAAGCAGAATCTAAAGCGGATTCTGAATCACATCAAGCGCCAATGCAATTAGGATTCAGAACAGCGGCTTTTATTTTAGATATGATAACGAATTCCAGCTCCGATCACTGTAAGCAAGATATCACGCAGCATAATAAATCCACCGGTAAAATTGCTTCAAAAGAAACTCGCGATTGCCCGGAAGATGATGATGGTGTTTCGGGAACACGTAAATTACAGGTAAATTGGAAGAAATAATTAAATGAGATAACTCAGTCTTAAACCGGTTTGTCTCATAACTTTCATTACGATTATCATTTTGTTGTTATCAACAACAAAACTTAAACTTTTAATCCGGAACAATTAAAAGTTCAAATGTTCACTTGGACAAAGTGACTTAGACGAATTTCGTAAATTTGTGTTAGCATTTTCAATTAAATGATTTTTGCAAATTTTAAATTTCAATTTTTTTGAATATCTTTGAATAACTTTTAATAGGATGTATTGTTTAAGCTGAACCTATTTAATTAATTATAATTAAAGTTCAAGTTTTTCGAGTATCAGTAGCATTTCAATGGAAATATTTAGACAAAAATTATATCAAAAAATTCAACAAATCAAATTTAATTTTAAATAACAAATAAAAATAAGGGATAATTTTACCTATAGTTTAATTTAAATAGATTTATCTTAAATAGATATATGACTTTGAAGTTTTCTAGTCTTCGAATATTGCGCCAACAATAACGTCAACATCGAGGAGAGAGAAAGGAAAAAAGAAATGTAAAGGAAATTATTCCACAAATAATTAATCAATGAAACAGTGATCAAATTATCAGTCAGCAAATACAACGATTCAACGGTTTAATTGTTTCCTGTAATTAATCTGAAATTTTGTTAGCAAATTGAAATTTGAATTAAAATAAAGTAGTAAAAAGCATGCTAAGGAGAAAAGCACTGGACAATTGCGCCATGTTACATATTTGCAATTAAATTTTGCATTTTTTTGTCTTTTGAAGTTTACAGGTAGCAATTATGCATACCTATTTAACGAAGACTTCATTAGCGCAAATCAAAAAATGCTACAAAAAGAAGTTTTTAAAAATCAATTATAATTAAATTAATTAGCTAGGCTTATATCTAGCTAATTAGTTTAAATTATAATTTAAAACGAAGACTAAATAAATAACCTCATGCTAACTTTGGAATCACATTTCTAACTCATAATGCATTATTCTAACATTTACAATTATATTTTGAATTATCAAAAGGTATGAATTTTATTCCTTATGATTTATAAGTATAATTTGTAATTTAACCTTACGTGAAGGTTAAATCTGAATTCATCGAAATTACTTCTTTCTAATAATAATTTACATCCAAAAAAAATACAACTCTTTTCAATCTTTATTTTTAGATTTTGTTAATTTAAAAAATAATTCAAATTTTAGGTTGTATTTCAAGCAATTTCAGTACAAATAAAATACTGCGATATCGTATCGATTTGCGATTGCTGCGTTAAATGGAATTTAAAAATAATTAAGAAAGCATTGTTAACATATGTAAAAATATTTAATTTAATAACTGTAATCGAATTCACACTAATTTTGATCACTGTTATCAATTTTATCGAACTATCTTTCCTGTATTTTAAATGTATTTCAAAAATTCAAATATGATAGAAACTTGATAGATAAGTATTAGATATTAAATTGTCTAATGCTTTAGGTTGATGATTACTTTCTAAATAAAGGTTGGATAAATTACTCTCTCAGGTAATTACTCTCAATGATTAATTGATTGATTCAAATCCTTTGAATTCTCATATAACGAATCTAAAAAAGGAAAAAAAAAATTAATTTTTTTTCTTTTTAATTTCTTATCATATCCTTTTATTTGTTTCTATGCCATTGTATTTTAAGTCTTTCTCTAATTCTTATAGCTTTAACTTTTTGTCAAATTTAATTTCTTGTTAAAATTCATTTACAGAATGCAATTTTCTCCATATTCATCTCTCCCATCAATACTTACTGTTATACTTTAAGTAAGGTATGTATTTGATCAGTTTAATAACAGTAATATTTTTATATCCAACAACTTTATCACAACTTATTTGTCATATCACTTTAATATTTTTCATGAACTGACTTTGTTATGATACTGTTGGTTATCTTTCTGAATTTGTTGAACTTCTTGAAATGAATAAAGTCAGTTTTAAACGATTAACGTTTTATCTCACATTTTATCAGTAAAGAAAAAAACGAACGGATAAAACTAAATAATTTATAAATGGTAGACATTACCGTATACGGATTTTCAAAAGAAAATGTTACACGGAAATGCCAAACAAGGAGTGAAAGTTTAGCAGTGGAAGAGAGAAGGAGAGGGAAATAGACGAAGAGAGAGAGGGAGAGAGACAGGTAATCTTTGAAAATGATCACTTAAATTGATTGAATTTTTATACAAAAGCATCAGCATCCCTTCAATTTGAATAATTTATTTGATAGATTGAATTTTTCCAGAACTTTGATGATTATTCTTGATCGCATTAACAAATATCTCTCTCTCAAAAAAAAAGCCAAAATTTTGATCTTATCAATAAAGGGCGCTCTGATTTACACAAATAAACTTAGTTGTGGTAATTTTAACAGTCACGATAAAATGGTTGGAAAAAGTTTGTTTTGCGCGAATTCATTTGTTTTCTTATTCGATGATTGGGTTAAGGTAAGTTATTAATTACCTTTCGATCAACTGATTCTGATTAATTTGAACAGTTAAATGTTACTTGAATTGGATATAAAATTTGTTACCTTAAAGGGATATTATATCACATTATATGATAAGTATATGTGATATTGATATATTGATGATATATGATATTATCAGTAATACCGCATCACATTATACAAATATATTTACTTTTTTTGACCTTATTAGAATATAATGAGTTTATTTAGACTTTTAATTTATTACTTAACCATTCAATTGTATCATTAATCCAATCAAAGATGTACAAATTAAATAATTGTTTAATCTCATTCATTTTTAATATTTTACCTAAAAATTAAACTGCTAGATATTAAAATTATCAAAATGAATGATCAAATTACACTTCTGGAAATGATCAATTTCAATTTTCAGGAAGCACTCATCCGAAATATCATATTGAAAATGAGGAAAGAAGAGGATAATTTCACTTCAACTGCAATTATCCAACCGTATTTTTATTATGCTTCCCATTTTTTTTTCGATTTTAAGGTAATAATAGGAGAAATAAGATGTTTGGACTTGGCGTATTTAATGGAACAACGATTTCGATACACGCGTATTCGAGAAGAATTGGACGTGCCTGAGAATTTAAGTAGATTTCGAGCGAAATGTAAGAAATGTTTGATTGTATCGTCTGATGAACAGGATGAAAATTCAGAATCCATGAAGTCGGAAGAAGAAGATGATAAGTCTAGAATAAGTGATCAGGGAAAATCAGGCGTTGAAGTAAAGCAACCATCACCATCATGGATCAAAGTCGAACGGCGGAAACGTAGTGATAATAAATCGAAACCGATAGAATTTAGATCATCTGGTGAGGGAACATCAGGTACCAGAGTACAACAGCAGAGACCTGGTGATAGATCGAGACCGATAGAATTTAGATCATCTGGTGAGGGGACATCAGGTATCAGAGTACAACAGCAGAAACCTGGTGATAGGTCAAGGCCGATAGAATCTAGAGAAACTGGTCAGGGAACATCAGCTATTGAAGTACAAGAGCAGAAACTTGATGATGATAAATCGGAACCAATAGAATCTAGAAAATCTGATCAGGAAATATCGGTACAACAACCGAAAAAAAAGAAACCAAAGAAGAAGAAGAAGAAAGAAATTAAGAAATTGAAAGTTACGAAGCGTTTCTGGTTTAAACGTAAGCCAAGTCCGCCACCGCAAAATGAATTGGAAGAGCACTTACATGAATTACGAATGCGAACACGTGACGAAATACGTACGATATTGTTCCTAAATAGCGCTGCGGTAAATGTTAAATTTATTTTATTCAAATTTATTTGTTCTTTCTATAAATGATATATTAATCCTGATAATTAATTAATTAAGTGATTTCTTTTTCTGATAACATATATTACTAATTAATGTTAACTTTAATTAAGGTATCATGATACTGGTAAATTGATATATTTAACTTGACGTGACATGGAACAATATTTTTGCTATTAAACATCTTTTATGAAAGATAATTGAAATGATAAGAAAATAATTAAATTTTATTGTAATTTATTTTAACTGAAATTAATTCAAATGATATTTAAATTTTATACCATCTCATTCTTTAACTTTTTTTCTTTGATTTAATTTTCAATTTGTTTGCTTTTCATATCAAATATCATATATCTGTAATTGAATTTTGTTGTAATTTATTATGTATATCATATATTTGATAAAGGAAATAGAGAGAGGTGATGTTCTCGGAATTATTTTTAGAATTAAATTTTTTTATTGATTGAAAAATTATTTATTGATTTTTTGACTATGCATCTTTCAAACTGGAGAATTTAGCAAATTGAAAATTAAGCATATAGCTAGGTAATTTGAAATAATTATTAAGAAGGAAAAAAAATTGATCAATTATTAAGATAACGTAAAATCAGTACTGTTTACTTTTTTGCACAAACTTTTATTTGAATTTTTTTTATTTTAGAAAGAAAGAAAAATTGAAAAGCTGAAGAAGTATGCATCATTTTTAAATACGAAATCACAAGAAAAGTGGAATAAATATATTGAGAAAATTGATAAAGAATATGATCTTCCGGGACAACAATTAGAATACAATTCTGAAAGTGTAAATGTTTCCGAAATTATCTTTGAAATTAAAATTTTTTTTTGACTGACAAATTATTTATTGATTAGCTTTATTATTATCATTATAGGTCTTTGAAACTGATAAATATAAGCTAATTATTTGTAATTATCTGTAGTTTTTTTTCTTGTAGATATTTTTATAATTCTTTTTTTTGCAGTTAACGGAAAGTCTGAAGGAAAATCCGGAATTATTGGAAGCAATGGAAAAATTTAAACCGGATAAACCATTTTGTAAAACAATTATGGAACATTCGTATGAAATTGCTGTAAGAATCGAACGACAATTCTTTAGTCTTATCCCGAGAGTTACCGGCTTAACTGCTTATCGAAATGCGATGATTTGTGAATTTGCAAGGGATGCTGAAGTTCAGATTATTCCACAATAATTTAATAATTTTACATTTTACAGTCAATCACTTTTTTTTAACTTTCTATTTTGTATTTTTTGAAATGAAAAAGGAATTTATAAATTTTAATTAGCTTCGTTAGAAGAAAAGAGATAATGTTTATGATTTCAAAATAGGAAAAAATTAATTCTATATTTTTGAGTATTTATAAAATATTAGAAAGTTACTGATTTCAGTCATTACTTAAGTTATTATTTATTGCGGTAAAAATGTTCGTTTATTCGGGATTTATTTAAGCTTAGCTTTTTTTTTTGTTGTTTATCTACTTGAAGTCTACTTATAATTATTTATTTCGGAGAAATGTTTGTTTCATCTCTTCCTTACTCTTCCTCCCTCTCTCTCTCTCTGTCTCTTTCTCCCTCTCTCTCTTTCCTCTCTCCCTTGTAAGCATGAAGAATATTACAATTTAATTACTCGCAATTTAAAATTTCTTAATAATTAATTTGTTTTTCAGCCATACTGCGTTGTTTTCTATTGCTGTTGCATTTTTAATATCTATAGAAACAAAATTAACGAATGGATTAGTTCCTGGGAATGATATGATTCTTATTGTTTTATATTATCATTATCAGAGCTATTTTACTGATTATAGCTATTATCAGTTATCAGTAATAATTACTGCTATTATCACTAATCCTTTGTTACTCTAAAATTATCTCATAATTTCTTTAATTCTCACACTGTATTTAACAGCTATAGTGTACTTTTAAATTTAAATATTGCTGATAGGAATTGAAATACGATGTGATTATGAATTCCTTTTTACTAATATTCCAATCAAAGTATTCATATTTCGATTTCAAATTTATATTCCCATTATGGTACTGAAATAAAAGTTAAATTAAAAGTGAGTTATTATCTATTCGAATTTTCTTGCAACTGTTAGATTATTATATTTATATTGCGCGTACTGTAATTATTACATTTCATTGAACAAATTAACAGCTTATTAAATCTGTAGTTTAATTAAAACTACAGTAGAGCTATGTATTGTTTACTGTTTTCCAGGATCGATTATTGGATTGATATTGTAATTTAGGATAGAAAAGAGCAGGACTAATTAATTAATTTTAGATTTATCAAAAATGAGTAAGAAAAAATCGAAAGAACGTAGCAGTGGTGAAGAAAGCGCTGGGCAAAATTTACCAGAATCTTCTGAACCATTTTTTGATGTTGGACCTGAGATTGGTTCATCAGTTTCAACTGCACCAGGTGCTTCAACAACTACCTCATCTACCTCAGGTGATAGTGGAAGTGCTAGTGGTAGTGGTGCTGCTGCTGTTGCTGCTGCTACTGGTGCTGAATCAACAACAGATCCAAATATTTTAGCTAAACGAAAATCCGTATCAATCCTAGAAAAAATATCAGTGGCAGATCTCTGGGGTCAATATGTCAAATGTTTAATGATGTCAGTACCATCAAATGTAGGACGAGCAGATTTTGATAATTCGGCTGGAAAAGAAGCCGAAAAATATTTGGAAGAAATTTTAAAATTATCACCAAGTAAATAAATTTTCCGATTTTCTAACAATGAGTACAAATGTACTTTTGCAACAAGAAGTAATTTATTCAAGGTAAAATCTATTTAAATAAAAAAACAAATGTACTTCGTAACAGGAAGTAAGTGTAATTTGTTTAGGTAAAATCAGCTTTAAAAATAACAAATGTACTTCATAATAAGATACATATATAATTTATTCAGGTGAAATCTATTTTTAAAAAAATTGTTTTATAATTTAAATCCCTGTAACCTATTTCTATTAATACAGTGCTACTCTACCATTTTGAATTATTAGCCAGTGTAACTCATTAATTATTGAATTATTGATTATAAATTTCAATTAATAAATACGACAATCTTCTGGTACTGTATTCTATTCTATCATATAAAATACTTTTGTCAAATCAATTAATTTCTAATTTCAAATAGAACGATTTGGTTGAAATTATGATTGATCATTGTTGAAATTATGATTAAATAATTTGAATGGAAAATAATTTTAAAAATTTACATATTACAGTGCCTTCAATGAAAAGTGGCCAAGAACCATTACGAGTACCATGCTTTAATCCAGCAGAACAGAGTGAAATTAGTGCAGATGAGAAATACAAAGTTGAAATTATTAAAGCAACTAAAGCAGACAGTGAGCTAATATGGAATACTGCTGCACAGGTTGGAAATTAACTTTTATATCACTGATATACTTATATTTTTTTCAAGCACACCAATCCTATCTAAAAACTTATCACCACGTGTGGATGCAATGCGACATATAATATTTATCTATTATAAATTAAAAATACGAAATATTTGATAATGAGGACAGATTGATAGTGCAGAAAGGATGATGGCACACTGATAACGGGAATAGATTGATAATGGAGACTGATAATGGTGATAGAATTATGGTGGGGAAAGAAATGATGTATTTGTTTAAATGTTTCCAGTGATTTTCGCTATATTTAATAATAAAATTCAATGTTTTATTCATTCCTTAATTCTCTTATCATTTTAATTTATCAATTAAACTAATCAATCAATTATTTTACATCTAATTTTCCTGTAGATTTTAGAAATTCTTTTAGTTACAAGCATTAGTTCTGGTGAAAAGAGGTCAAGGGACAGCAGTTGGATTGGATGAACTTCGAAAATTTAATACAGCAATGCAAGA
Source organism: Cruorifilaria tuberocauda (assembly GCA_013365365.1). Classification (NCBI taxonomy): domain Eukaryota; kingdom Metazoa; phylum Nematoda; class Chromadorea; order Rhabditida; family Onchocercidae; genus Cruorifilaria; species Cruorifilaria tuberocauda. Next base: position 16,822 of record JABVXU010000441.1, read on the forward strand.
AGCAGCTGAAATTTACCGTGAGTCTATTGGTTCCAGTCAGGTAATTTAAGCCTTAAAAATTTATATTATAATTTAGGATAGAAAAGATTTACTTTGAAATTTTCATCCATAAAATAAAGCAAAGAAACAAAATCAGATTGCTTATCAATAATATATATTATCCGACGAATACTCAATCATGATAAATATATATTTTAATAATTTATTAACAGAAAAGTTAAAAAACTTCTAGAAAAAAAAACTAAACTTTTCAATTTTTTATTAAATTAAATGAATGATTAGAAATTTTAGCTATAAAAATTATCATTTGCCATTTTGAGGCATTAGATGTTCTATTTAAAAGTGTTTAGGTAATATATTGATTTACTTCTTATTTTTTAGGATAGATCAGTTAGCCGAGTTGGAACATACCAATATCGTGTAAGTTATGCTGATAAAACTGAAACTTATAATGTGGATACAATGCGACATATGATCTTGGATCAATTACCGCCATCTGTTCGTTTTTTTACGGAACAAACAAAAAGTGAAAAATTGAAGAGTGCGTTACAAGAAATGAAACAACGACGTAAACGTAAATAGTAATTTCGATTTCTCAAATTGCTCAATTAGAAAATGCAAAATGTTTGTTTCAAATTAAAGTTTATTTTTTTTATGCTAGTTTCCCTTATCAGTTGTTATCATTTTGGATATCAGTTATTATCATTTCAAATGAATTCCAGTAATTTTCAATCTCTTATAACCTACTTTTTTGAAATACTTCTTGTTTTTCCTAGAAAGAGAGAGAGAGAGAGAGAGTAAGTAATTGAAATGGAAAATTTCTCAAAATATCAAATTTGATTTCCAAAATATTCCGTTTTGTTTAACAATAATTTACATAATTTGTATTAATCGCAGACACGCTTATTTCGATAATTTGAAAATTGGAAAAATGTTTTCTATGAAAGATTCAATGCACGAAATGAAATCTTTACTGGGAAATCTCAGGGGAGCAGATGAGGATTGTTATAAAATATTTTTTTAGCTATTTGATTTGAATAATTCGTTATAATTTGTACATTATTTTGATATTTTCGTTCGTTTTTTCCACTTCAAAAATAAGCAATTTGATCTCTTACATTTTTCATTTATTGATTTTTATTTCTTATTTAGCATATATTTTCAATTCTATCTTGAAAATGAAATATTTTTATATGAATTATATGAACTGAAATGATGTTATCATGTTATCAGTTAACAACAAATAGCAATGCTGTGATAATTGATGAAATAACTGAATAATTCATGCATACGGCATCTTCATCAATCTTGGAGATTCAGGATCTTAGCAGATTTGTTATCAAATTATTTTTGTGAATTTTACTTTTATTACTTTTCAATCTGTACTCGTTTATTTCTCCATTACATTTTATATTTTATATGCGTTTTGCGATCAATTTATATTAGTTTAAAATTTGAATCATACTTGTATTTGAACTATTTCCATTGCAATTCCAAATCTCGATCAATTGGAAATAAAATTGCATAACCGTTCTGCATTAAATACACTCATCACATGGTATTCCCGGGAGCTTGGATTTTTTGTAATTTGGTTTCTTGCTGAGGGTGGGATGGTTTGACGTGGATTATTTGCTTAATGATAAGTGATAAGTTTTTAGATAGGATTGATCTGCTTGAAATGATAAATTTTGGAGGGATAGAAATGTTCATCGAAATGATTTTAAAATTATTTAGAAAAAATTCTTGATTTGATATAAAAGGATGCATAGGACTACTACATAGGACTTTGTACTACATCGTAACTTTTTATTCAAACTTGTAACATGCTGATAACATGAAATTTGGAAAAGATTTTGGTATATGGTTTACAGGACCATCGTCAGTATTGTATGGTTTTGTTTTTATTTTATCAAAAGTTGTAAGAAATCGACTAAATGGTTTCAAGTCTTTTTTATTGAAATCTGCAATACGCAAGCAGCATGGATGATTAATAATAATAATAGTTCCATTTCTGTTATAAATCTGTACATTAATTTTTGTGAAAATACATCCATACGAATTTTCGTATCGTTAAAATGAGATGCAATAGAGAAATTGCACTAACAATATTATAGATTGAAAAATGCTAATACAACATGTATTTATAATTAACCGAGCTGGAAGTTTGATTTACGATTGGGATGGCAAGGTTGATTGTTCAGGTGTTGAAAAGACATTTAGTTATCCGCTCGATATTGTCCTTGATATCGTTGACCAGAAAGTAACCGTCGTATTTGGTGAACGGGATGGTATCGGTCTCAGGTTTGTGCATCCCTTTAATTTTCTCATCAGAATAAAAGCTGTGTTAATGTGATATATTTATCGATACACAAGCTACACTATAAATTGCGATTGTTAATGTACTTTTTCAAAAGCTTATTTGAAATTTGATTGACATTAACATGGGAAATTAGTTTAGATATACAGTGTCCGCAATAAACGGTATCCCTGTTCAAGCATGTAAAGTGATCTTTGATGGTGTAGAGAAAATGGTATTAGATGTTATCCAAGACGAAGCGAATTATCCACTTAGCATACGTTTCCAGTCGCCAACAATTACAACAAATGAGAAAATCATCCTTTCGAGTACATTCCATTCCCTCTACACAATCGCTGCTCAGTTAAGTCCCGCCTTGAAAAGTTCTGGCATTCAAGTTCTAACCACGAATCACTTCAGGTAAGTATATATCAGTTTTTCTTATTTTCTTCTGTGATTGGATAAACAGATAAAGGCAAATATTATTTAGATTTACCAATTTATTATTATTAGAACAGTTTTCTCTTTTAGTCCTAACGGTGTTGATCAGAGTGTTAAGGATCATCTTCCATTTATCATTGCTGTAATATATTTTTCCTTTTTCTCTTTTTTGTAATTAAGGCGATTATTAGGATGTTTGATAAAACGTTGATATTAAAAAAAAATGGAATCTTGGAATTATTCTTATTATTCTGAAACTCTGATGAATAAGAAGAGTTTGTTCTTGTAGGCTTCACTGTTATCAGTCGACGACTGGAGTGAAATTTGTCATTGTTGGTTCGTTATCATTAAGTAATGATGTCGATGGACTTTTGAGACGGATTTATGAGCTTTATGCCGATTTCGCTCTGAAAAATCCTTTTTACTCGATGGACATGCCGATACGATGTCAAAGGTTTGATGATGCAATTCGAAGCCTCATAGAAAGGCAAGACAAATTTAGTATGTTAACAATTTGAACTTGAAATTTATTTATTTAGGAGTTTGATTTATTTCGTTGTCATTTACTATAGTTTGAATGTAATTACATTTTGAAAAGCTAATAATCTCCACCTTATATCATGAAGGAGTTTTTTCTTGTCTGGAGATGAAAATGAGCAACCATTTGTAAAAGTTTTTGTTAGCAGTGGAGATATACAATATATTTAGGCATTAGCTTTCTGACGAATCAGCTTGAATAAATTATGAGCACAGTGCTTCCAAAATAAGTAGTTGATTTAGCACTTTTTGCTTTCTTATTACCGAGGATTCTAAGTTATCGTTAACTCTGTTAATTAATCAAAAGATAGTTGTTTTAAGCCTTTCTTCTAATTGTGATCAATTAAGTTTATGTTTGTATGAGTACATATCAAAAGAGTTATATTTAGTTTTGTAAGGAGTGCTGCAGTTTATCCGACTGTCCTGACAGATTTGTTCAAATCGGAGATTTTTCATGCAAATATGAGCAGTTGTAATCGTTGTTTCTATTCATTTTTCTATTGAATTTTATGCTAAAATGTTTATTCCGGAAAAATATGCATTTATGCTTTCATAAACGATAAATTGTACATTATTTCTTAGGTGTAAAGTTTATTTTCAAGTTCTGTATTGGTGGTTCAGTGGAAGCAAAAACTATTGCATATTTCTTTCAAAATTTCTAATGATATTTTCTGTAACATGCATGATTTAAAGTTCTATAATTTAAAAGATCGCGTTTTCCAATACTGTCGATGGAGGCATAAATAATCCATTCAGTAAGGTCTGTACGTTATTTTAACGTAAAAGCATGTATTGAAAGTGCGACAGGTATCAAAATAATTTATAAGAACTTTCGATGTAACCGCTTGTTTAGTTGGCCGATTCAGGTGGAAACTTTTTTGATAGAAAGATCGCTCTATCAAAAAAGTCATATATATTAGATTTACGGACTTCGGGTTATAACGTTTGGAGTGTGTAGAAGTGTCATAAATTTTGTGATAGGATTGTTTTGGTCTGGAACAAAAGATTTATACGGTGCGTAACTTTTTTCCAGGGAGTTTAGCAAGTGAACTTATGTGGTTACGAACTTACGATCTGGATCGCATATGGATATCAGTTTTTCATTTCTAAATCATATTCCAGGTCAGAAAGGATACATCGTGATTTCGAGAGGCTCTATCATCAAGGTTTGTTCATTATTTAATAGCATGTATTAATTCGCATTTAACCTCCTCCTATTTCACTTAAAATATCTTTGTCTACTTGTATGTCAAAGAGAATGATTGGATAACTAGTTTGAAAGAAATGTTTAAGCGGTGGACATCTTTGATTTCGCTATCCTTCACCACTCAAAATACCGGAACATTGAGAACTCAGTTGTTCCTATACACATATATGAAAAAGAATGGATACAAATTAATAGCTTATCATAATAAAAACAATGCAATCATAATATTATTCGTTCAGTTCTTTTTCCAAACTCCATGGATGGAAAATTACAAGATAGAACAAATTTTTTTAGTTTAAAATTATTTTTAAGAGCAATATTCATACATTTGAGCATCTCAGAGCGTTTATCGTCATGTCCACTCATAATTTAAAAAAATGTAGGTGTATTGTTGGATCGTGTGCTAAGTAATTATTCAATAATAATCTAGTATTGACAAGAAGTGAACTTTTTTCGGGTCTCAGCTTATTTTCACTCCTCTTGCATTCCGTATACAAGCGTAAGACAATCAGATTATATTAATGCAAAAGGGTAGGAATTTAGAACCAGTCGCAACTTAATCTATCGTTTTCAAGACACCGAAATATATATATATAATGATTAGAAAATACGAGCTTAGTAAATATTGGACTTTATTTATGACTTATTTTAGAATGAAATAATTGAAATCTGAAAAAGAATCTTTCAAAATAAAGTCAGCAGTATAAAAGTCACCACTATATTGGTATTGCATACGAAATTATGAACTAACAAATATACGAAATTATAACTGAAATATAGAACATAGGTGCTTAAGACTGGACCATTTTTTCATATGTAGTTATTTACTTTTTCTTTCTTCTCAGCCTCTATGTCTCATAAATTAGGTGAAATCCTCCATATTTTTTTTTTATAAACATGACTATTTTAGTCGGATGGAGAATTGGAAAATAACGAATTACTGGCATTGAATATCCAGAAAATGTTGTCTATTGGCGAACCATTTGTCCATATCGTTGGAAAAATGGAGAAAATGACAGTTGCATACCCCGAACATAACCTTGAAGTTGTTCGAAGTGGCAAGTATATATTCATTGTAAAGAAAAAAACAAATAATTAGAAACATTCACGCTTCTCCATATTTCCGTGCACAAATTTCTAAAAATATCATTTTATGAAATAAAATTATTAATGTCTTTAACGAGATATCGCATTGCAGGTGATGTGTAATTTTTTTATACCATGTTGTCTTGGTTTTTAAAACTTAGACTTGCACTTCTGCGGCTTGTAATTTTCAAATAACGACAATAAAGTTAGATAAAAAAGCAAAACTGTATACTTTAATTAATCACTGTTTGTTTTATGCGGATGTGTGCAAACTGGAACCATGTAATCGAACTATTGTTTAATTAAGGCCTCAGATTGCACTTTGCTGACAAAAGTGTATTTCTAGTAAAACAATACAGCAATGATCCTTTTGGCAATTAGGTTTTTGAGCTGGTCTTCGCCATTTTAAAAATTCTGACATTGCGTCGATCACAGATCAACTATGTTACAAAATGAGTAGCCCATTTATTAGAAAATTTTTGACAGGAATAATGGATTATTATGTATAGTAACGCATAAATAAAGGTATGATATTCCTCATAAAAAAGAAAATGCGTGAGAAAAAAGAAAAGCCAATAATAATAATAGTAGTGATAAAAATAATAATGATAGTAGTAATAATAAAAATAGTAATAATGATAATAGTAATTATATAATTTCCTTTTTCCTTTAAAAGTACAAAAAACAATAAAAGTAAAAATGAATAAATTAAGAGCACAGATGGACAGACATAGTAATTGGTAAGACAAGAGAAAGTAATGAACAACAGTAATAAAATACTGGCCATTTGTGGACCCTCAAAAAAAGTGCTAATAGTGAAGGAAAGAATGTCTTTTCAAGTAACTGAAATAGTTTCTCATACATAGAAAGGGAGTAACACGGATAACAGGAGATGAAAAGATGGGAAAACATTAGCAGCGGAATACAACGCTGAAGAGAATGAAATAAAATGAATCAATCAGAATATGATATGCATCAAATCCTAAGAGGGAAAACAAAATAGATAAGAAAAAGAGGAACGATTCCACGACTTCAGATTGAGTGTTTTTCTGTAAATACACAAATCATTCTAGGAAATGGAGCGGATGTGCCATGGCTTTAAAAGAATATGTGATGGTACATGCATGCATGCATATTTATATCATGATGCTCACTTATTCTTACTATGTACAATAAGGATACAAGCTGAATGAAGCGGACTTGATAATCGACTAAATAATTCATTCAATAAGCGATTGAATGAGAAAACAGCAATAAAATACCACTAATTTTTTGGCACTTCCGGGCTTCACATGAGTGAACAAAATTACCATCTGAAGGATGCAAACGAGAGTGAACTTAGAACAGTTGGAGAAGAGCGAGACAATAATAATGAAATCATAATAAAAAATGGAATAGATCATGCAATGGAATTTCATTCAAGTTCGGCCAACATTTTTTGCATATAAGGTATGGTGTTACTTTACCACTAACTATGCGAGTCTCATATTAAACAAATATTTCATTTAATAATTACAGAAGTTGAAATCCACACTGACTTGACTATTGTGAGGATAAAAAACTGAACTGATAATGATATGAATCAATAGGCATCAATGTTGTTTCTAAAAATACGTACGAAGAGACAACTGAGGATAAAAATAATTATTTTTCATAATTTGCCATCGCTATTTTCAAAAAGTTTCCAAAAGTCATTTCATGAAATAATCGAAAAAAAAAACAGTGAAGTGGAAAGACAAACTAAAAACTCAGACTAAAAGAAAGTTTGTTGCAAAGAAAGGCAATAAAGGAAGGTATATATATTGTCCATCTGAAAAATCTCTGATTGTCCTTCTGCAAACCATCATAAATAAAACATGACCATGAGAGCTTGTGAAACGACAAGGAGAGCAAAATGACAAAAGAGAAGAAATACAAAGGGAATAAATCACAACTGATACACTATTTATTGCCACAAATGCAGAGAAATGCATCTTGTATATAATATGAGTGAAAGAAGATGAAATGATTTAATTCTTACAGAAAACTAAAAAAGTTCTGACTTTTCATTGTTCCTCTGTTTTGGAAAAGATGAATAAATTTTACGATGAATTCATTGGTATTATGAGATGTCGTGCCAGTTGCCTTCTCCGAAACATATCCGCCAAATTACGATTGTTCAAATAACAACGCATCTAGTATCAGTGCTACCCCAAATGCAACACCGGCAAAAAGTAACTGAAAATGAGAAGTGTACAAAACGTATTTAATGTACAAGTTTGTATTGAAACAAATGTTTCTATACACTGTTCTTTCAGAATGATACGTAAAAAAATCTAGCTATTAGCTATCTGTTTATTTATTTCGACATCTGATGAGCTATGATTTAATTTTACATTCAAAGGATATTAGTTTAAATGGCTATACAGAATTGATATCTGAAATTCTTCCACGTCAAAAACTCGAGTATATAATATAGTAATATAAGAGCTTGATCAAAAACTATACAGTGATGCAAATAGAAACTATGTTAGTGAAAATCATGAATCATAGTTAAACAATTTTACGACCAATAGGCAAAATTTAGCTTTCTGTAATTGCAGGATAAGTTGAAGAAATAATGTCGACTTTATACCGCATCATAAAGAATTAAAATGGGAGATTAAAACTAACCAGGATAACGAACGCGTAATGTTTATCTGACAAAATATGGTATTGGATCCACTGCACGTTGCTAATATCTTGTGACCGAATGGCAAGCATTTCCTGATCAGCTACTTCGAGGGTCTTTCTACGAGATATGACAGCAAGCGATGGGGTTGCAAATTGTATAGCGGATGGTGTTGAAACACTTTCAATTCCATCTCTAATCCGCACACACTGAACACGAAGTTGAACACTCTCAGATGTTGAAAGTGAGTATGACGTGGACACACCTTCGTATGCCTATAAAAAAATTTCCCTTAATTACTTTTGCAAATAATTCGAGCACTTTGAACAACTAATCCGATGAAACGCGACCGTTTTTCTTGGTGACAAATGTGAATAAATTTTCCAGTTACATTTCAGAATTTGACAAATCAATGTATAAAACATCAGCACAAAGTATTAATTTTTTTTTCTTTCTTCTTAAAGTAAAGGTTACCGTTTTCCAGATATTATTCGATCGGTCGACAGAACTTCGAGATGCAACTTGAAGGCGATATAACAAAGATTCTTTGCCATTCGCTGATGATATACGAACCGGTGACCATTCTACCTTAAAAAATGATATGCTGTAATAAAAATAGAAACATGACGTGATATTATGGCTCATTCCAATATTGGAAAGTACGACAAGCAAAAGCTTCCTTATACTTCAAAATATTTGATATTCATGTTGATCAGGCAAAACACAGTTCAAATCACTGGGTTTTAAATGATGAATTCGGAAAGGAATTCTTTAATTCACTGGCATCTTTGTATAATATCATATTCATTTCATTTCATTTCAACTTTTCTTTTCTATTTCATTTCCACTACTAAGACAAAATGCAATATTTTGATTCAGCATACCTCGACATTGTAAATGTGAAGCAACTTAGTTAAATTTTCCGTACAAAACTTAAATTGTTGGAATGCAAAGTGCTCTTCAGCAATTCTTCTTTCTTTTCTTCACAAAAAGGAATAAAATATACGATTTTTGTAAATAAGCTAGAGCTGACCTGGAAAGAACCTGATGCTACTTCCGTTACCGTCGGCGCAGATCGAATTGTTGGCGGTGGTAGCTGTTCAGTTGAAAATTCAAATGGTGAAGACCAAGGACCCGCACCCGAAACTCGTGATGAGCAACGAATACGGAAACGGTATTTCGTATTTTCATTCAAGTTACGTACTTTTGCATAACGATTATCGCCTTCATAAATCTGCAGAGTGATAATGGTTCAGTAGTTCTAAATTAAACAAAAATTGAAATTAAGATTTCTAATGACTATATTATGGATTTGCTTTGATAATAATTGCAACTTGCAGACCGGTGAAAATTTGCCGTTATCATTCTCTTTCGCCAAATAATAGTAATATTGCATGGTTGTTAATGCAGATGAATTTCCAGGTGGTTTCCATTTCAGCTTCAAATAATTTGGACCTGCTTCAGAACAGAACAAATTAGGAGGCTGTGGAGGAGGTGCCAGTGTTGTGGCTGTTGTCCACGATGGATCACCCATTCCAATGGCATTTACGCCATGGATTGATAACCTAAAATCTATAAAAAATTAAAACAAATGTATCACTACCTAAATAAAAACGTCTGCAAGCATTTTTAAATTCAGGATATGTTTCATACACGATATTATTAAAATTTTAGATGAATTATAAATGGATGGAATAATAGAATACTTAAGAAGAAAGAACAGAGATCTTCGTAATATTAATTATATTACAAAATTGGAAGCTTAGCTTTAGAAATACTGGGTATAGTAACGAAAAGATTTAAAAAAATAAAAATCGAAGTTAACCTGTATGTTCGGCCGGCTTCAAGCGAATCGATGATACATTCGCATACGGATGCTTCTTGTTCTATTACACGAATCTCATCACCCGAGGAATCATCAAGCACATGTATACTGAATTCCAAAATTTCACTTCCATTACAGCAAGGTGCTCGCCACGATGCCTGTAGCTGCCTACAACCTAAAATTATTTTCATCTATTAAATCGTATGCATAAATATCAAAGCTAATTCTTTATTTTCGAATTGACGTCAACCAGTACTGTAAGTATAAATAAATATTTAAACTTTTCTGCACCTTTTTAAACTTTTCATTTTATTTCTATATCATTCAATGACGATATCTTGTACAAAACATTTTTTAACCCACAAAAACTTACCTTGTGGAAGGGCATGGAAACTCAGCGGAGCAGAAGGTGGACGAGGAGGAATAGAAACATAAATGCATTCACTAGGAATACTTGTGCCACCACTATTCACTGCCGACACACTAAGTTGATATTTACAACCAGGTTGTCCTTCAGCAACACTAATGCTCAACACTTCGGGACCTTCACGTTTCACTGTCCAAAAAGAATTTGCACTAGTCGACTGATCGTTGTTATTATTAGATTTCAATCTAAAACATCCAATAAATAATGGCTAAACTGGAAGATAAAGCCTTGAAAAACATTTTAAACTCATAGTAGACGATGAAAAATTTTTAGAAAAAAGTAAATCAGTTTATGAAAATAATATGGAAATTATCGTTTATGAGAATTATTTTTTTGAGAAAATCAATTTATGCAATCCTAAAAATTTATGCAACAAGAAAGGCTATGATCAGCAAAAATGCAATGTGAGCAGCAGTCTTCTAATCGGCAGCAGTTAAAATAAAATTTTTAAACTAACGTAGGTGACGAGAGAACAAGGATTCTTTCGATAATATACTCCATAATGGGTGCTCCATTGGTATTATTCGGCGGTGACCAATGCAATACATTATCGGTATCAACATGTACATCAATTGGCGGTGATGGTGGCTGAGCTGCAGTTCTCCCAACAGCTACTCGACTCCATTCGCCCTCCAAACGTGTCCCATCAAAAGAAAGAGAAACAGCACGAACTTGCACTTCCATCTCTTCACCCGGAGAACAATTCGATAAGTCAAACATTGTTGCTTCACCTACAGAATTTATTCCTATTACAAGATATTAAATTATAAAAACTACGAAACTAGATAATAGAAAGCCATTGCTTATGACTTGAAGATGATTTCTGGATCAATTTAAACAAATTATAGAAAATTTTTCCATTCTATAGAAAACTAACAAACTTGTCCTAACCTTGATAAATAATGCTGGAAGGTTGTAAATTGACACGGTGGAGTTGGTAAATTATCGAGGACATAACATTGTCCGGTGGATTCCATTGAACACGCAGACAACCTTTCGAGATTTCGGTGATTGTAGGTGCAGCACACTGTCCCGGAATTGATATGGCACGTTGTTTTTCTTGTCGAATACGCAAAATGTCACTCCACTCACTCTTCAAATAGTAGAAATTAAAATTAGAAACCCATTACAGTAATGATAGTAAATGAAATTTTTGGATTCATTGTTTTTTTGAACTTATTATTGCAATAAATTAAACATTTAAAAACTTAATCTTAACTTTATTTATCTAGTATGTTATCTGATAAGCATGAAACTTTAAAAAAGGTACATCTCTCAAAAGTTTTTTTTTTAATTTACAACAAAAAATATAGAAATATTTTTCAGTTAATTACCTGCAATTGTTTTTTCAATGCAGCAACTCGAAAAGCTCTCATTTCAGAATCGTGAATCTGTGTACTTGTTGAATTACCTCTGTATATCACAGTCCAAGATTTCTCATCTGAGCTACCTTCTAGTATGAAACCAAGATCTTTTTCATTCATACGCTCCGCTTTCCAACCAATTTCAAGATGTGCTCCACTATTTGAAATGATATGTGGCCGTGAAGGCGTTGGCGGAGGCGAACCGGATGGTGAAGATGGCGTTCGAACAATAAGTGCTTCAGATGGCTCACTATCACCCGCATCGTTATGAGCGATCAAACGAAAACGATACTGACAATTACTGTAATAAGAGGCAAATGGTGATTAATTATAAAAAATTACTAGAAGATTACTCATGAAAAATCACTAAAGAGGAAAACAAAAATATTTTTGAAAATATGTCATCGAATGTGGATACCTTACAACATCATTGATATTGATTGAAGACAATTGGGAACGCTCGCAAACAACTGAATATTCATTTGTTCGAACATCAGACATCTCCAACTAAAGTAGAACTTGAAAGAAATTAATAAAAACACATTCTAACAGTAGGAAATTCGCGCACTAAATTCGTTCGCATTAGTATTTATTGTCATCTTTTTGAACTATTAAGAACTAAACGCAATGAAATGAGAGGACATATCATGGTAACTCTCCTTAAAACAGTAATTGTATGAACATGCTTCAACAGGCTTAAAGAAACTAAACATTTGAATGCTAGCTAAAAAATTAAAGCCAAACCGTGTAAGAATGCTGAGGTTGAGTATTCCAAGAAAGTTTGATACATTTAATTGATAAAGAAACAAGCTGAGGACAATGTGGTTGTTTAGGTGGACAGAGAAATGCTGATGTGCAAACGCTAACTGCAGCTGATGGCTGAGAATCTCCATCACTATTAGTAGCGGTCAAGCGGACTCGATATCGTGTTGATGGTGTTAAATCCTTGATTTTGAACTGTTCTGCTAAGCCTTCATATACTGTTTCATAACCCTCCTCTTCCTGTTGGCCACTCTAAAAAGATGAATGATTACTGATTAGATATGTTACAGAAAATCTATTTATACATTACATTCTCCCTATCCGAAAACAATATGCCATGGATGATCGCTACTTTGAAGAAATTAGAAAGCATAATAAATAAAAACTCTGGAGAAACAATTTAGCCATATTTAAGCAATGAAATTAGCACAGGAAAGACGAAAAATAGAATTAGTTAAACAGTATACCAAGATCGAAAAATTCGTTCGGAAAATGATTTGAATTATATGAATGTAAGAATGACGCATTATGAGAATCACTCTCTATGACAGTTATTATGATTAAGTTAAATGCTGATTGACATAGTTATAAGATAAACCGATTCATTTTGTAAATACCGTTTATTATTCGAACCTCAGTTAAACTTTCTATCCATTTATTTCCTGAATCAATATTAATCGGTTAATGTACCAAAATACTTACAGATGTCAATTCTAGACGGTAGGATGTAATCGGTGAACCATTATCAATAGTCGGACGCCACGAAACAGTAATTGAATTATGCGTACGTGAAAATAGACGAGGAGGATGCGGAGATTCTGGTACTGTTGTGAGTGTTCGGAATTTCACAGCAGTTGACGGGCTACCCTGCAAACCACGTTCTTCCAATGAAGCCCTCAGCTGCACATAATATTCAGTATTTGGTCGAAGGCGACATAAGCGCACTCGGTTGCCCGAATCAGGCTCACATCTGCAATTAGTTTATTTCCAAAAAATTGCGAAACAATTGCAGCTGCAAAGATATTTTCTCATCATTCCCTACATATACAAATTTTTTTAAATAAATAATTCTAAAAAGCTTCAATAAATAACCTAATAAATAACTTTAAACAAAAAATGGAATCAAAGTGAGGAGGCATATGCTTTTTTCTCAAAAGAAGCACTTTTACCGTTTTCTCTGCCTTTAATTAACAAAAGTAATTTCACTGACTTATATAACGAAACAGTTGCATAAGAATTACCTATAGCTACTGACAATACGTCCAACACTTTCGAAAAGAACAATATCGTAGGTAAATTCGGATGCGTCAATTTGTGGAAATGGTCCACCGGGTGCAGATGCCTCAGATGTATCCAATTCTTGCCATGCAATATCAGCTTCTTTTGCTGCCACTCGAAGAATCTGAAAATTGAGCAAAATGAAAGAGTTGAGGAGACATTTAAAATTTTCCAAATTGAACGCATAAAGGGTCGACGGCATATAAATAAACTGACGCATTTTAATTTTTCTACCTGAGGCGACTGCATTCGTGATAGCATTTCGGTAAGCCGCTCCCATTCCTCCTCTTCATTTGCTGAAGCTCCTGATTGACTTTGTTCCTGAATATTGCATTCAATTGCAATCTGTATACTAAAGTAATTCAACTACATCATTTTAAAACACTACTAGCTTTCCTGCAAAGAAAATTTAGACCATTTGTTCACTGTTGTCTAGCGGTACGACCATCATTTCGGAAAAAATTTTAAAAACCATTTTTAAGAATTTATGAGTAGGAACAGTGGTGATATAATTGCCAGAAAAAAACTAAGTTTGACCAGCATTAATAGCAAGTAAACAAAAAGGCGTGAAACAATTAATATACATCTTCGTTCCTAAAGATCTGCATTTATTGTATTATAAACTTGCTTTATTTCTAATGCATTTATAATATATACTTACATGATCGTCAGCATTACTGGCTGGTACTTGCATTACATGTCCGTCAAACTTCTTACCATGTGGTATCCAGGTCTTCCGACTACTATCTGAAAAACAAGGATTTTTACAAAATCTGTTTACACACATATTTTCAACTTATTATCTATTCATTCTTGAAACTCAGAACTTAAATAAGAATGGGATACTTTAGACTGAATCTTTAACTTCAAAATTGCTGGATTTTTGGATACAACAGTAATAAAAGAATGAGAGAACTACAGAAAGAACGCAACAGAACGCAAGAGAAAAGCATATTTACCTTCACTAAAATCAGTGTTGTTATGAAGGGAATAGGGCACAACAGGAGGCGGATATGGAGGCACGATAGGTGGTGAAGGTGAATTATGCGCAAACGGTTTCAATGGTGCTGCTGCACTCGAATTATGGAGTGGTGTATTTGCATTGACAGTTGCTGGCGGAGGGGCGTTCTGAAAATCACAAAATTGTAAAAATTAATGCTTTACAAGCAATTACTTTCTCATCTAATTATGGCGGTTATCATACCTTTATACTTCCTACTATTATTTTTACCTTGATAATGGAAAGACTAAAACTAAATTTTTTGAGATTTTTTTTCGAGAAATTTTTTGAGAAGCAGAAGAAAAATTCTAGTGCATTTACATTCTAGCAGAAAGTGCTGTGAACATGGAAAATAAATCTTAGCAATGAGAATGAAAGCATATTCCTTGTTTCATATTTTCTTGCAAAAGAATAATTCCAAATGATTTATTTTTAATTGGAAATTTCAGTTCAACTTTGCACTTTTCAAGCAAACTCCTATCCGCACAAATCGTTCTTTCAGAACAAATGATTGCTCATTGAAAACGTTTCCAAATTGTGAACTAGCAAAAAACCAAGGAATAGTGACAAGAAGTGAAATTTTACATCAGATTCGTTCTGATGTATTTCGAAGCCAAAATATATCTCACATAAATATCTCTATCGTTGTGACGATTTAGCCTTCATAAACAAACCTATGCAATAGATGAGAAAGGTCAGCCCACAAACCTAGCACTTTCATTACTCCCAAATAATCCCTTGTTTCTTACAAAATTAATTCGTTACTAAAATTTTCAATAACTTATTTGACAGTGTGGAATTGAAATACTAATCCGTTTTATCTCATTTCGAATTATATCTGTTTCTGACATAAATCCCCCGATAATGATATCCATAAAATCTCCCAACAATAGTCTACCCCAGTTTTTGACGGATGAAGCAAGGACAAATTTATAATCCCTCTCATATAAAAATTATTGAAACAATTTAAATTTTCTTTTTTGCATCAAAATCCGTCATAGAACCAAGTTTGCTCTTTTCGTTAATAAAGAATTCGTAAATTGTAAAAATTGAAGACATAACCTTTATGCAAAATTAAAACAAACCGGTATCAAACGCGATCCAGGAGTAGCTTCTGGTGATAAAATCAAATGACGTAAAACGCCCTATAATTTGTTATTAGTTAAACTTAAGAAACAACAAAAAAGAAACAACTGATGAAACTTGAATAAGTAATTTATAGTTAACACATGATCTTTGAGATTATTCTCTAATGAAATCATAATTATTCTACTATAGCTGATTGGTTTGTAGTAGTTTATATCGCACATCAGTACGGAATGATATTCTACAGCAGTTGAAAAAATTATTGACTTGGGTTTTGCTAATTATTGGTAGTTCCAATTTCGCAGTGAAATTGTGAGAAATGAAATCTTTAAGTTCTCTCCATATTGTTCCATAAAAAAACTGATGCGTCCAGCATCTCGATTCCAGAAATATTCGAAAAAAGTAGACCTAGTCAGTCAAAAAAGACATAAAGAAAAATTGCAAGATGTTCTAGCATCTTGCAATTTTGAACATGTCAATAACCTGTTCATCGACCATTTGTTGAACCATATGTCCAGGTGGAACATGCAGTGGAAGTGCAGATGGAGACATACCAGCTTGATTTACCATACGCACCGTTGCTGGGCCTTAAAATATTCCATTATTAAGATATGTCAATTTCGAAAAAAAATCAAATTATCAAAATATTTTTGGAAAAAATATTCAATAAGAGAAGGAACCGAAAAAAGGATTTCACTTATCAGGATAAAACAAACCTGAGATATGTTGAACGTCATTCCCTATAACGATTGAGAGGGTCTCGCCAGTTTGCACGTGTACGAAGAGGTCATTACTACCAATGGAGGTTGGCACACGTTGTGTCACATTGATGTTACTTCGTACTGAAATGTGAAACACGTTTTGGATATCCATTTTCGAAGGTATTAAAACTGAAATTTGAAATTTTAAGCAGTATTAAATTCAGATGTAATTCTTTTGAAATGGAACAGCATTACATTTTCGAACCCATTTTTTAGGTTCTAAGGGCTGTTTTGGAAAGAATTTAAAGTGTCAGGTGAGAAGTGACGCTCATACAGCATAGTGATTTTATTGTGACTTATAAATCACGTTTACTCATTATTATTTACTTCACTAGATAAACACCAAACAGTACTAAAGAAATATTATTGTTCCATCTTTCCTCTAATCTAATACTAAAAACAGTTATATCTTCCCGGCAACTGTTTTTTTGTTAGTGTAGAATTTTCAGTGATGAGAAGTGTTCAAAGGTTTTATGAAAGATGAGAAAACCGTTAAACTTTTTTCCGTTTCTTTTCCTATCAAAAAAAGGCAATTAAACTATCTTAGCTATTAAAAAAATTTTTGCTTACAATCTACTTCCATTATAGAAGAAGTGAAACAACCGCTTGAACAAATTTTCATACATCTATATTTCTAGAATTGCAACTATGTGTGTCTTTATCAATTTTTGCATTTGAATTTATAACTAATTTACATATAATTTCTAGAGCAATGGTAACAACTGTAATGTTCTCCGATGGAAGAATGGTTTAGCTAATTTCTTGCTTCAAACGATTTCCCAGTTTAATTTTGTTATAACAAAATAATTATGACAAATTATTATTTATGAACATTTAAAAAGTTTAAATCCAAATTTCATACAAACCTGAACTTTGCTAAAAAAAATGAGCAATGCAGCTGAATTGAGCAGCATTTTAAATATCAAGAAAATGATATATAGAGAAACAATTAAATGTTAGTGCGATTAGCGCGAAACCGTCGGTTCCCCAGCTGGCATAACATTCAAACATTCAAAGTTTTTTCCTATCAAAAGAATGGTACATTGTAGGTTAGAAAAGAAGTGATGAAACCAGGACTTAGAAATGATGATATACATCGATAACTGCCTCTTCTGCTCCTACGTATCACTTCCATCGCCTATTTTCCTGTATGGTTTTGTGCTTTTAAGCAAAAAGAGTAGAAATTTTAGTGGTGAATAAATAGACGTCGAATTTGAAATGTTTATGCTTTTTTCCTATTTCATATAAAAAATTCTGCAGAAATATGTTGCGGATTTTTTGAATGAACCACTGCCCATTTGTTATTCTTTTGCTGTACTATACAATACTGCATGAGTAGATGCTTATCAATCATCAGACATACGGACAAACAAAATAAAATGAAACAGATTAAAAAGACTTATCTTCTCTTTTGCGAATCGGAAAAATGTCTGTCTTTACAATATTTCGTACAGTTAGAAACCACATAAAAACGAAAAGCAATTATTAATTAAAAGAATAGAAATTGGCTATAATATTTTTTCAAATAATGAATAAAACTAACAAGAGAAATAGAATACGAAGCATAGTGATATCGACGCTTTGATAAATGACATTCGAAGAAAGAATATTTATACTTTTCGATTGACCCCGGTAGAAGTGAATAAATATAAAAAAGGTTGCATGATTTAAATATTGGAGGCAAAACTGCAGGAAGATTAGGTAAGTATTAGGAATGTTTAACACTTTAATAACACTCTGAGAAAAAACTAGGTATTATTTTTCTCAAAATTTTGTAGCAATAAAAATACATTAAAAACTTGACTCCTGAAATCAGCACAATCTGCTTCGAAAAGTACAAATCTACGGATCGAATATTAAACTAGTGAAGAAGAGTTAAAATATAATAAAAGATGCAATGCCGATAAGAAAAACAATAGGCAAAATCTTGATGAAGAAATGGATGTTTTCTATAAGCTAATGCATAATAATTTAAACTAAGTAAGACTATTTATTTTTCATCGATGCCATAAACTTGGAGTTATAATCATACAATATTATAAATCTTCATATTGGAAATTATTATATTTTCATATATATAATTTCACATGTATATATATATGTATATTATAAACATAGTTGTAATTATTATTGGTCGTAGTATCAACAGTTTAGTTCATCACGATGTTAATTTTACGTGCTTTTGATGGCAACGATTGATGTCGAGAAAAAAAAGAAAGAGCAGAAACAATAATCCCAAAGATTCTCGATATGATAATGATCTCGGCGAAAAAAGCTTATTAATGGTGAGGACAGCTTTATAACATTCTTTAGGCATTCATATATATACAACTACCTTTTAGTAGAGGGGAAATGAAATGCCAAAACTTTTCAAAATTCTATTCCAAATTATCACTTCTAACTGGTAATTCTTTGCAAAAAATTTATGCATCTATTATACCATTTTGTTTAATTTGCAAACCAAATGGACAAATACCAAGTCGTAATCATGCAACATGAAAAATAATTTATAAGTACCTCCAACAGAATAATATTTTCGTTTTTTTTATGTTTTTTAAATAAACAAAGGTATATATACATACATTTTCTTACTTTATATATATATATATAAAGAAAAAAAGATACAATACCTTCTCAACTTTGCAAAAGTCGTTACAAACTCTGCGATCCGCAAGATAATGAATAGTCGTTTGTAATAAGTATATACTCGAACACTTATTATTGAAATTTTTATATCTTCTTTGAAAATTGAAATTAGGGCATAATGCAATGATTAATTGGCCATAAACTTCGATCTAGTACAAATATATATATATGCAATTCAAATGAACATACCGTGATCAAAAAACATAGGAGTTGGCGAGGTGGAAGATGTCGGAACAGTATTGCATGACATGAACATTGGTGGTACGCCGTTATTCAGAAGCACCGGATGAGGTATCACCCAAGCGTTTCTGACTCCAACTGGTGCGTCACTGCAAATAAGAATATCGATAAATTTAGCTAATAACTGAAATGCGTGAAGGATCATTATTTGTTCGTTATCCTTCCGCAAACACCGAAATGGACAGAATTTTTTGATTTGGGAATGAACTACATTTGCAGTTCAGATGCAGTACATTTTGATCACTTTTAATCAAAGAAGTATAGTTGGTTTGGCCATTTCGAAAACATAATGGAAGAAAGAGTGATGCTGTCAGTGTTTTTGAGTTTAAAACAGAAACAAAACGAGGAAATCGCTAAATCAGGAAAATTTATCTAATTGAAATAATGAATTGAAATGGTGTACAAAAGAGATATTAGGTATTTGCCTGCACTAATTAAAAGTAATGAAACTATCATAGAAGCAAAATATTTTTAATGATTCAATTTTTGCGGTCCTTCAGTTACCCTCAGTTTTTGACCTGAAATACTGGTGATGGAAAGAAAGGAATTTGACCTAAATCATATTTGAGTTGGAATTGCAGAAGAGCAAGTAGAATGCGCAGCTACAATTTCAGAGCGGAAATACAATGCTGTATTGAATTACTCTTGCTAACAGAAATGTTTGAAAAATTTAGTGCTCAATATCTAAGTACGAAGAACCCAATTCCTTTGTTGATTCCCCTCCTCTTTCCTGTACCAATCACCTCTTCTTCCCATCCAAGGTTTTAATATTAAAAGTTAACAGAAAGATTTCATGATGCCCCAGTGATATAAGAGACATGATACCAAAATACCAACAGTAGTCATAAAACAGGTTCGGTGCAATTTGTCGAAAATTGTTATTTTTAATGATGAGTGGTTTTTTTCAAGATACGAATGCACTACCCTGCTCCTCCCTGTATCCTACTGACGTATTGAAAATGCAAAAATAACGATACTTTCTTGTTTATTACATCAATCATTTTTGTGACTGCCAACCTTAATTTAATGACCAAAAACATGAAGGAAAAACTTACGTTCCGTCATTCCTAACATACTATTAATATCATTAGAAAAAAGATAGGAAATCGAAAAAAAACAAAAACGAGCGAAAAAATGAGTGGCAATGATTCCTGAAATGATGTCGAAAAATATTTTCCTAAATTGATATTATGCTGTAAAAATTTTTGGTTTTTAAAATACTTACAATAAATAAACGCTTATAACAGTGAATCGAAGCAAATATCAATTGCAAAGTAATAATATAATGGAAGAAAGTATCCCCGGATGCCGAAAAAGAAATGGCAAGAAAAAAATTTCAGAAATTTGCACCTTTTCAAGTATCCACAATAATTTAGAAATTTAATGCAAGGTAACATCATTATGAAATTCAGAATCTTCAAAAGATGAATTGGATAGTAATCTCAAAAACTCACTGTTTTCTTCTCTTTCCCCAAATTTTGACATCACTGCAGTACAAATGAAACTTTAAAAATTTCCATTCATATATTCTTAGTTTCTATGCCAACACTTTTCTATTTTCACCTTCCTCTATGCTTTTGATGGATGAGCTTGAATGATACAATCAATTCGTTACTTAAAACCAAATCCACACTCCTATCAACATATAGATACCAATTTTAATATTCTGTTTCAAGAATCTAATATTTTATTTCTATTTAAATTTCAAACACCAATGACCTTTCTTTTCCAGACCAAAAAAGTTAGTCTTATTGACAGATGAATAAAAGCATGTCGTTTCTTTTTTACCTGATTCAATATTATGCTTGGTTCCTCTCTTAATCTTACTAAATGCTAATTATAAACATTTTTTTTTAACAACCTTGCTTCATAACCTAATATAATCTAAGAAGCCGAAACGTAATGGCAGACGGGAAATTGTATTTATTCTAAAATTTTTGAGAATATAATTTAATATCACTTATTTTAATCTCTGAATAAACTTTTCTACAATTATAATCATAGTTAAATACCAATATTCCTGAAAAAAAGCAAATATATTTATTTAGTCTATCCGCCGAAGTCAAAACTTTCATTGTTATTCTTACTCGAACAAAAATAAACTATATGAAGAACATGATTTATTGCATTCTTACCGCATTCCTAAGGTCACGTAAGGGATGAAAACCATACATTACTAAATGTATGAAATCTTTAATAAAGATGTAATTTTAAAGAATATGAAAAAAAACAGAATGTTTCCGTTACTTTTCTGTCACACTTGTATCGTACCGCTAATGCTACAAAACTATTCAACGTATCACAGATCTTTTTTATTACATATATTCTTCCTGAGACAAAATGTGTCAATGTCAAACGTTTTGTGAATTCCAAAGATCTGCAGCTGGTAATCAGAAAAAAAAGTATTTTTAGATTCCTTTTGAATGCAGTTCTGTCTAACATTTCTCTAATTATTTCAGACTTTTCATTAAGAAACTCAACTTGACTTATAGGAGTAATCCATTTTGATCCTTTTCATTTGCTATTCAGTAGGGCGGTATATTACCCGGTTTGAAGCAATGTAAGATAATATAACTTGTATACATCCTTTATGTTACCTCTTTCGTCCTTTTAAATGTAATTATCACCTGACATTTCTTCAAAACACTGATATTAATGGGTAAAAACACTGGGAAAAGCTGAAAAAGGAAGAGAAAAATTGCTTATATAATGAGATCGTATCACATCACCCAAAATGGTGACATAATTTACAACATTTAAAATAACGAAGTAAAACATGAGATTCCTAAGAGTTTCATCGAAAATTTGATGGAATGTTCAAAATGAAAACTGAGCAGAAAGCTTTAAAACAGTACTGTAATGATTTCATGAAGAACAGTCATTTTTTATTAACAAAAGAATCACAAAATGTTTAAATAACAACATTATTGTTAATTTTTAACCAATTTATGCTTTTTTCTTCAATATTTTAAAGAAGAAAATAAAAAAATTAACAAAATTCTAACGACATGCTCTCTGCAAGTTAAACTACAACTTTTGATTCCTCCCTTATGAAATTTATTTCAATGCTTAGAAAAACTAAGTGTCATAAAACAAAAAGCAATGGAACATGAAACGAAGTCCATAGAACTTCATCGAATTAAAGTACTTCATTTCTACATTACAGCTTTAATACAGACGTAACACGTGCTATTAACTATCCATTAAGATATGGATCTTAAAGATCTAACGCTTGTACCAAATTAAATTTGAAACACTTTATTTAAAATGCCGTTAATCCAGTATATTGTTCTTATGTTCAATATTGCTTAAAGTATTTTCGAATACAGCAGGATGGCAAATTAGACAATATTCTCAGGAATTTTAAAGGTTTTTTCATAACAACTTCAGTTCGTAAAGCTTTGGCAAAGGAATTTAACTGAACTGTTATGCATAGTACAACAATAGTAGGATACGATTTTCAAATCGTAGCAGCAAAATCAAACAGATAGAACGAATACTATCAAAATTTTTTAATGAATTGTAGATGAAGATCGTGGTCACGAATTAATGCAGCTAAGAGAGAGATAAGATAATACTTAATTTACTTAGTTGAAAACTACTTGAAAAAGAAAACAAATTTCTTGTAAATAAAGAGAAGTTTCAGAGAATTTTCGATGTCTTCTACACTGACCGACAAAAAGTGCAAACAATTTGACGAGTTGAACGGCATTATAGTACGAAAAGTGAGTCACAATATACTTCCATATTTTTTCCATGAATTTCATTTGGTCCGATGGGTATTATAAATTCGAAAGATATCAACAAGATATAAACTCCCTCACATTTTCACTTCCTAATCAGATTACTCATTATTCAGAATTTCTGCTGATTCCGAAAATTATTTAATCGCAACCATTGTGAGAAAAAAAATTCTCTTCTATAATCAGGAATCGGAAAAAAACTGCAATTTTTAGATGATAAATTTGATATCCAGTACTAATAGCAAAGACATACATCTTTTGTTACGAAATGAGAAGTGATACAAAAGAAGTCGAAATCTATGTTACTGAGTTATATTTGTTAATGCTTATCTAATGATTAAACGAAAAAAAAAATTGTAACGCAGAAATGATCTTGCCTTGTTTAATTGGATAATCTGCTTTAATGATCTAATAAAATATCCATCATAAAGGTTTGACGTAAGCATTTTGTTCTAATTGTAATTTTTAATTTGAAAAAAAAATTGAGACAACCATCACTTGGATGAAATAGAAATTTCAATTTTTAAAAATCTTCTAAAACTTTTGAACGAAAAAATCCTCAACATTCTCTTTGCAAATTACAATTAATTATATTTTCGTACAAATAAACTAATGATATCATTACTATTACAAGATATGTAAATAAATAAATAAAACACAACAATCTATAGCATGATTAATTTCATTAAATAAATATCACTTATATCAATCAGGTATTATCAGTAGTATAAAAATTTGTTCAGGAACGAAGATAAAATAGAACAAAAAAAAAAAAACCTGGCCAGTGAAGACTCGTCAGATGATAATATATCGGTTTTAGTCATACCACCAAGACCGGATGATGAGCCACCGCAATCCGACGATGATGGCCTACAAATTGCACTGTTCAAAGCAGCAATAGCAGGATTCGGTGCAGTAATAGCTTCAAACGGAGGTGGCGGTGGTGGTGGTGGAATAACGCCAATAGTAGCAGATGAAGTTGCGGTAGTAGCAATACTCTCGGTACCGTTGACAATACGCTGCAAAGATGATGGTGTTATAATTGTAGCAGTGGTACGGATGGAATCGAGGGATGACGCCTGGTGACGCTGGTGACGTTGCTGGTGCTGATGCGGTGAATGAGAATGATGATTATTATGATGGTGAGACAGAAGTCCCCTTGATGCTGCTGCTGCTCCCGGAGGATGAAATGAATAAGTTGTTGTCATGACTGTCTTCGTCCTACTAACATCACTTCATGCTTCAGAATGAAGTTACGCCAACCTGAAAATCATACTCTCTATGGATTCATTCTAATGAAAAAAAAAAGTTACGCAAAATTATTTCAGTATATAAAAATCTTTATTAAAATTTACATGTATATATATATATATATTTAAGTATGCAAATTAATTTTAAAATATGAAATAAATGATAGAGCAATGATAAAAATTATTACAGGTATATTGTTGAAATAGAAAAAATAAAAGATACATAATAAGGAATAAAGATTACACGTTCTATTCTCACTGTAACCTTTGACCTGAGAATGTTTCAAATTGAATTAAATATCTAACATTTCAAAATGCAATGTTGTAAATGCAGCAATATCACTCATTCACTCATTCACTTGCAGAAACTTATCGTAGAGAGTCAAATTTTAACAAGAAATGCACGGTCCGTAAAAATAGCTCCAGACAATGATGCATTTAACAAAATAGTGGAAGAGATGAGTGAAGTTGACAAAAAAGTGTAAAAATGGTTAAAAAAAAAGTCTGAAGAGATTTGGAGAGAAAAAGAATTATGGAAAAGATAGGAGAGGGGAAAGAGAGAGAGAGAGAGAGAGAGAGAGTTAGACATACGAGAAGCTTATCATTCTTTTTTTCTTATCATTTCTTATCATTATTTTTTAACTAAAGTTTTGATTTGAAAATTTAAGTCATTTAGAAATATTATTTATAAAATTCTCAATGATAATTCTATCTCATTTAAATTGTATAAAGGGAATTGTTAATCATACTAACTTAAATTTCTTAATTTTAATTACATTTTTCTTTATTTATATTCAATTTCCGTTATCTTTCATTTTCATTATCATTTAACAGAATATTATGTTGTTTTGTAGATTGCAGAATTTCATTTTAATCTAAACAGAATAGATATATGAAAGTTTGTAAGCTCAATGTTGAATTTTAAAAATAGCTTATAAGTTATCATATCTTGAGTTTTTCACTTCTTCCTTTTTCTTTCTTGAAGATCAAAGTTCTTTTAGTGTGATAATGAGTGATAAGGATGAAAATGAGGACAGATAAATCCGTGTCTGGAAGGCATCCGTTAAACTGTTATCTCGTCTTTCGCAATTCTTAAATATCATTCAAAAACGAGAAGATGAAGATGAAGAAGAGTATGTCTATGTGTATACAACAATGTCATATTTATTCATCCGCTTTTTTTCCAATTCAAAATTTTAACAAAATTGAAGAATACTGGATTAGATAGAAGAAGAGATAAATATTTCTATACTTTGAAGAAGAAAAAATATTTCAATTTTTGATCTATACAAAAATTTAAATTATCAATAAATTTAGGATTTGATATTAAATATAATATGTTTACTCAACATGATTTAAAAAGAATATCCATGATCAAATGATCAAGGATAAATTTAAATTTCAAATGAAGAAATATTATTTAATTAAAAAAAAATGTTTCACTGTAAATGATTAAAAAATGTTTAACAAGAGAGAATTAATCAAACACTTCGGTAAATTCATCATTAATTTCATAAAAGAAAGGAAGATGAATTGATCAATATTAATCAATAGTGATCAAAAGGAAAAGATTCAGGATCTTTCCCAAATCTCTTATCTTCACTTATTGTTTTCCACTAGTTTGAAACTGAAAGAAGATGAACTGATTAAGTTTATATTTGAAAGTTTTCGTTTAGTTAATTTGTTTAAAATTACATGGACAATTATAATCATTTCAATATTAGCTAATTATTAGATAAGTAAGAAGAAGAAATTTTGTTTGATAGTTTTTTTTTTTACAAAATAAATTTCGCATATTTCCTTCTTCATCTTTCAAAAAAACGGTAAACAATAGCTAATCACAAACAGAAAGACAAAATACACATTAGTTTTGTTTAACACATGACCAATCAAGAAACAGACAATCAAACATTTAATTTTTTTTTCTCTTGCAAAAATTGTCCCAGGATGAATCATTATCAAATCATTATCAATATGTGAAAAACATTGCAAGATTTGTTTTTTAGCTAATATCAAAACAAAAAAAAAAGGAAAAATGTAACTTTTCAATGATTCAACAGATTGAAAATGTAAAAAAAACGAACGAAACAAAGAATGAAATAACCCAAAACAAAACTGGTTGACTAATGCAATTAATACATTTCCATCATATCAAATATAATCAATCATTTTTTAAATGAAATATAAAACGATACGACGATACGATCTATCAGTTCATTTGATGATAATAATAATAATAGTAAAAAATTATCATAACAAAAGAAAAAATGAATCATTGATGGATTCTATAGGATGATACATGGTATTATCATCAAAATGATGCTAAAAAACTGATACAAAATGATTTATGATTTGAGAAAAAAGAAAAAGCGAGATAGAATGAAAGGAAGAAAATAGGAATGAAATGATTTCACGAGAATGTATTCTTTGAAAGAAAAAAAAATATTTTGAAAGGAATTTTTTAAAAAATAGAATGGAAGCTTTTTCTCGAAAAACTAGCTTCTCTTCCAATGATGAGAATTTTTTTGTTGAAGAAGAGAAAATAAGAAATGAAATGTCAAATGACAAATCATCATATAATTCAAACAATATCATATCATTTCATCCAACACTTGAAAACTTTTTTTGCGAAATATTCAAAAAGTTTTTTCTCTTTCTTCTTTGTTCACCAATTTATGATTAAAATTCTTATGGATAAAGAAAGAAGAAATTTTTATATTTTGATCAGAATCATCTCTTT
Source organism: Cruorifilaria tuberocauda (assembly GCA_013365365.1). Taxonomy (NCBI): domain Eukaryota; kingdom Metazoa; phylum Nematoda; class Chromadorea; order Rhabditida; family Onchocercidae; genus Cruorifilaria; species Cruorifilaria tuberocauda. The sequence continues at coordinate 44,161 of JABVXU010000441.1, forward strand.
CTTTATATATGTAAAGCTTTCTATCATATCATAGCTTGCTTGCTTGCTTGCTTCACTCATTCTTTCCTTCCTTCCTTCCTTGCTTGTTTCATTTCCGGATGAAAAATTTAATCATCATATGAAATTGAAAATGGAAACTTTTCACATTTATTTTTTTCTAACCAAAATGTAATTTGAAAAAAAAACAATTAGCAAAATAATGAGACCGTGAAGGAATGCAATCAATTTCATGTTTTATAATTATATTAATTTCTAAAATTTATTTAAATGAATAGTTATATGAGGAAATGAATAATTTAATCAATTTAAATTATTCATATCTAATTAATAAAACACAGAGATAATGTTAATTGCGTGTTTACTTTACATAAAACACATAAATTCCACAGTTATCTATCAGAAAGAAAGTTTTCCAACTCCTATCAATTCAACAAATTACCATTAAAAAAATAAACAAATAATGCAAACAACATCCTTTCACCTCTTTCTCTTTTCTTTCCAGACAATGACAGTTTTGACAAGAGAAATTACTATTAAAATAAAACAAAAACTCATATCAGACCTATTTCAATAAATAAAAAAATAATTCATATAGGCCTATTCCAATCACTGAATTCTTCTTCTAAGCAAAAAAAAGAAGCCAGAAAAAATAAAAGCAAATTTTAATAAATATCCTAGATAATTAATTAAAGTCATACATCTTCCAAATTAAAAAGAAAAAGAAAGATTCTTCAATATTATTATTATCAATTGATCAAATTGATTTAAATAATATCATTATCAACTGGTCAATTAATTTAAATAGTATTATTATCAACTAATCGACTGGTCAACTGATTTAAATCGTATTATTATCAATTGATTAATTGATTTAAACAATATTATTATCAGTTGATCCTGTGAAAGACATAATATCATAAAAAATAGTTTTTTTTTTAAGTAAAAATTGAAATTAAAATTGTTTAATGATAATTTTATTATCCAATTATAGACTGATATAAGTGAGTAGCCGAAAGGCGCATTACGCGCATTTCTACTCTCCCTACTATCAGCGCCATTCTCATCTCCCTACAACGTTTCCTTCAGCGACTGCAAAATGGCGACATCAATCAAGTTTCTAATTTCTTCTCAGCAAAACTAATAATTGTCTAACCTTTCTCAAATGAATCTGTATGTGTATGTGTGTGTGCGCATGTGTGTGTATGTGTGTGTGTGTTGTACCTGTTCTGTGTGGTATCTGTTATCTATTTTGTCATTTACACGTTGCTGTATATCTGCCGTATGTATGTGTGTGTATGTGTGTATGTGTGTATGTATGTGTATGTGTGTGTGCGCATGTGTGTGTATGTGTGTGTGCGCATGTGTGTGTATGTGTGT
>JABVXU010000442.1:0-45529 GCA_013365365.1 Cruorifilaria tuberocauda
TATTTGAATTGCGAGAAATTTTGTGGGAAAATTCTAGTTTTTTTTTCTTTAACAAATTTTTTAAATGAAAAATCTTGTTTGTTTTCTTACTGATATCATTTTTCTATTCTCGCTTTTTTTTTTCTTGCTTTTCATCGTAATTTTATCACTGCTTTTATCAATTGCTAATTTTATCACAAAAAGATTTATCAAAAAAAATTTTTAAATTTTATTTTTCGATAAACAATTTAAATTTATGGATGAAAATTTAAAAAAAAAAATGGACGATAAATATCTTTATCTATAAAAAAAAAAAATGTGTGTGTATGATGGCGTATTTTAAGAAACGAAATGTTTCTTCGTCCTATTTTAATCATTTTGTTAATTATTATACTTCCTCCAATTTTCAATCTATGAAAACGTCTTATCAAAGTTTTTCTCTCTCTCTCTCTCTCTCTCTCTCTCTCTCCCTCTCTCTCTCTCTCTCTGTATGATGATAATTTCTCCAATTTCTGATCTATGAAAACACGTTATCAAAGTTTTTGTTCTCCCTCTCTCTCTCTCTCTCTCTCTCTCTCCCCTCTCTGTATGATGATGATTTGATTCATCAATAATTTTCATCTTTAATTACAATTACAATTTTTTGCTCTAAAATTTGATTCACATCGGTAAGAATTTTTTTCTTTCTTTTTGCTTATTCATAATGAAATAAATTTGAATCTGACAGTGAAAATTATAAATGGATAAAGTAAATGAATTATTGTAATAAATTTAAACCTGAAATTAATTTTCCAAGAATAAGTAAGCAAACTTGAAATGGATTTTTCAACGATAATTATCTCTTGTATTGAATCGTTTAGTGAAGTAGTGATAATTTTCTTTTTTTTTTTGTTTATCAGTAGTTTTATTTAAATTTTTATCACATTTACTTATCAATAAATCAGGATAATAATGTAAAATAAAATTGAATAGATATGAAGTAAATAAAAGTTGAAATAAATTTTTTGACAATAAACAAATATTGTATTGAATCTTTCACTCTAGTAATGGTTATTTTTTTTTTCTTTTTTATTTATCAGTGATAAATTTCAGCGTAAATTGTAAGTGTAAAATTTTACAATCATTTACAAAAAAAAAATTATAAATGGTTGCAAAATGAAGTAAACAAACTTGAAATCTAAACAGACGCTCCGACGATGGTAAAATATTACGCTGAATTTTCCAACAAAATGTATTTTTAGTTATTTGACAAGTTTTGTAGCAGTTGCATGTGTATCTTTGCATGGTAATTAAATATGAATTTAAAAACTAAAATTGCAATTAAAATTTGTTTTTAAATGAATAGAATTGAATTGCATACATATTAACATTTGCAATAAATGAATACTACAAATATAATATTAATTAATATTAGATTATGATATTATAGTATTATAATTAATAATAATATAAATAAATGAATTAAGAACAGCAATAATGATATTAATAACAGAATACAACGATATAGTATTATATAATAATTTATATGATAATCAATTTATATAATTATATGATAATTTATCTGATAATAAGTAATTTATATAATAAAATATAATAATAATTGTTGTTATCATAATAATAATGATAATATCAAAACGCATTCATATTATCATCCGCGACAAATGAATTTATGCAAATATAGTATTAGATAATTGCAATATAGTACAATAATAATAATTAATAATAATAATTAATAATGATAATAATTAATAATAATAATAATAATAATAATAATAATAATAATAATAATTAATAATAATAGTAATAATAGTAATAACAATAATAAGGTAATAGTATATATTTTAGGTAAACGGAGGAAGTGAAAATCGAAGTGATACTGTTATTAAAGTAAGAAATTATTTATAAATGAAGTAAATTAAAAGACAAATTTCTTTTGTTAATCAGTTATATATATACGAAATGACGAAACAAAGATGAAATTTTCATTAGAACCTTAGTAATACAACTACCAATCTATAAAAAAAATAGTTATATAAGTAAGTTATTTGACCAGTAATGATCTGATTTCTTGTTTTCTCTCCCAGTAAATGTAAATTATTTATCTATCCTAGAATTTTCCAAGAAAAAAAAAACATATAGAGATAAGAATATGATATACTTTTGTATTCTAATGATATACCAAATTTGTTTCACTTTTTTTTTTCATTGAAAATAATTTCTTTAAATTATCTTTCAGTTGTCTTTTTTTTCAGAGTCTCTAATTCTTTAATATAGCTATCTTTAATTAAGTTGTTAATCTTTGATCATCTTTAATTAAATTAATTAATTTCAGATTATACTACTAAACTGCAAATTATTTTCTCGATTACACGGACAACAGTTATTGGTAGTTAAATAACAATGATCCATTTGCAAGATCCAATCAATACCGTATTATTCTGTATAAATAAACAATACCGTATGACTAAATATACGATCTCATCACATTTCAAATTATAATATGCAACGAAGTGATAACAATAATTTATTCTAAATATTGATTAATCCTATCAATTATCCTAATTGATTACATCTGAATGCTAACAGCAAAAAATCACCTCAATGATATATTCATTTATCTTTTCATTTAATTTATTCATTAATTAATTTTACCATTAGATTTCAAAAAAAAAAATTGAAATGTTAATTATACAATGGATAGTCAAATTAAATAATTAAAATTCATATTTTAATATATTACTAACACTACAACTTATTCTTCAGTATTTTCTTCTTTTCAATTTTCAGAATAAAATTTTATTGCTTTATATATAAGTAATAATGGCTATTAAATTATATAAAATTAGTTTGCAAATTTTGTTGAAATGTAAGTAAAAGTTTACGAACTGTAAATAATATACCAATTTTGTAATTATTTTGATTGAGCTTCATTTGATGTAAAGTAATTATCAATTAATTTAGCATAATTCTGTGGGAAAACTTTCCTTTCGTTATTTTATATTGGATATTTAATTCATTTTTTTTTTTTTTTGGTGGAAAAAGTTTTTGATTAATTAACCGATAACTTAAAGTTAAGCGGAATATAATCCAGTTGAGCAGTTCATCTGATTACTTCTTTTTCGTTCCTTCAATCCTTTAATATTTGTTTCTTCATTAAATTATTTCCTTTAATTCATTTATCAATTAAAATTTTATAATTTAAATGTCGCTATTAGATAGATCATCATGAATTTCCACCTAAAGCACTATTATACGACGACATCGAAATCAATCTTGACAATGTATATCATCAACTGGCAGCTTTAATAATCAAATTATCGTATGTTTTTGCATTTTCTTTTATTAGATAATATCAGGAAAAAAAAAAATCAAAATCTGAGCTGTGTACTTCAATGAACGGTGATTTATAAGATCTGGAAAACTATCAGAGAGTTATCAATTCAATATGGATAAAATGGGTCATCGGATCAATTCCAATTTGTCACTTCATTAAATGCTAGCACCAAACAAATAGTACCGGAATGTAAACTAAATCCCGTGCTACGTGTATATTAAGCGTTGGCGTAATAATCGTCTGATCCAATTAAACGGAATGCGGAATGCGATTTCCGTAAGATCACTTCCGTATTCCGTACTGCATTTGTTTCTCTCGGTAATGGAATATATTTTTAATACATAATAGAACTTTTTTTAAATAAGAATCGAAATAAAGCTTCAAGTTACTATAATTTGCTACATTAGCTGTGCATAATTAGCTGAAGCATTATAAAGATTTTATCTGTTATTGTTGCTATTATTGCTACTATTTTTTATTACTGTGATCATTATTCTGATAACAAATAATACATTTTTTAAATCATTTTGTTACAGGTGAAAATATCGAAAGTTACAATAATAAACAGTTAAAAGGAAAAAAAAAGATTAATTCGATTACATTAATAAAGCTTATCATTAAAGTGTACCTATTTGATAATTTGATAAAACACAAATCTGATTTCTTTAAAAATTATATCCTTATTCTTTTATTCTTTCAATCTCTTCCCTTTTTTTTTTTTTCAACAATCCGAAGGAAAGACAAAATAGTTAATTTATGATTTTTCAGAAATACAATCATTAACATTTTAGTAATGTATAAATTGCAGAAGTCTATTTGCGCCTTTACGTGAAATTCAACTGGAAATGATCGTATGCTTGAAAACCCAGATCAGGATCATCTCCGTACATTCCATAAAGTGATGAACCAACCATTCCTGCACCACCGAACGATTGCTGAGGATATGGATGACCATATGATGGATATTGTGGATATTGCACATATTGTGGGACATGCGTATATTGTGTATATTGTGGAGGATATTGTGGAACTTGTGGATAGTAGAATTGTTGATACATAGGTGGACACCACCAAGTTTTGCTCTGTTGATATGGATATACTACAAATGGTGCTCCTGGTGCTGCTGGTTGTGATATTTGTGCCGCTGCTGCTGGTTGTGATATTGCTGATGCTCCTGATTGTTCCGGTGCTTCTGCCGGGGCTGATTGTGCTGCTGCTCCGACTGAATGTGATGCTGATGCTGGTGGTGGTGGTGGTGGTTGTACAGGTATTTGTCCTATTGGGAACCTTAGTGGGTGGCAGACTGTAGGAAACATTGGTGGTGAATCTGGTGAACCAACCCACATTCTACCTCCACCGTTTAATTGATCATATGTAAGACCTGTAATATTTTCGTTTATACATCTCAAAGATGAGAGAGGTTATAATTTCGTATCTTAGCTTAATAACTTCTACATTTCAATTTAATAATTTATTTTAATTTTGGAAAATTTCCTAAGAATTGTTAGATTATTTTACAATTGATAAGAAAAAAAAATTTCTATCTGAATAGAATTATATTTAATAAATTGAAAAGAAATTTATACTATTATTTACTTTGATAGTTATTGATCAAATTATATCAATTAGATATGTTTATTTATATTGATGATAATCATTTTATTACCTGGTAAAAATTTGATGTAACTTTGTGTTACTACTGGAAGCAGTATGAAAAGAATCCATCTTAATGAATAATCCATTATTGTTTGCAGTAATTCAATTGAGCAGGATTAAATCAATATGTTTACCTTGCAACGAAGTTGTTTCAAATCTTTTCTTTGAAAAAAAAAAAAAAACAATAACAATCTTTATGTATCAATTAAACAAACAGTATGATAATTATTTCTATAATTACGATAAAATAAGAAAAAAAATTTACTCTTTTAAAAATTATGCCTAAAATATCCATTTTATTTTGTAATATTCAAAGAAGATGACATGAGTTAAATTTTTTTTTTATTGCTTTGATAAAAGATAAGATAAATTGTTAAATAATTTTTAAATTGAAAAAAATTATCATTAATATTTATCAATTGATGATAATACAACATACGCATATTTCAATGGTTTTTCTTAATAACATTAACATTTAATTTAGCTTACAACTTAGCTTTCTGTTTATTTCATTATTCCATTAAACTAATTTCCTACACTAGATCATAGTATAGGAAATAACATTCCTCAAAGATTCCTTAAATTATCATTATTCCATTTCCTTCATCATTTGATGAATTAGATTTCAAAATGATTTAAGATAAATGAAAATATATCTTATCAAATTATTAACAAAATAACTAAATGAAATGGAATTTGGATATCAAAATTTTATGGAATGGAAGGAAAATTTTGTCTAATTATGATAAATTTTAAGACAAATGAAATTTTCTTTCCTTTTATTTCAATGGCAAAAAAAAAGAAGACGAAATAAAAATTAAATGTTATACCATTTTCCTTTTCCACAATAAAATAACTTTATAAGACAGAAGCAAAAGACTAAAAATCTTAAAACCTTCATAAAATGAAATGAAGAAAATTTATATCAAAACAAAAAAAAAAATTTTCAAATTCAATCTCAAAAATTATAAATAATTTTAGAAGTAAAATCATTTTTCTTACACATATTCTGCAAAAAAAAGAGTTTCATTTGTAATTTCAATTCTATTAAACTGTATATATTCAAATCTATTCCAATAATTTCAAGTAATTTCAACTGTAATTAAAAGTTACCTGTAGGAAAAAAGCTGAATAAATTACCAACCTATCGCGTTTAGTTATATTTTTTGGATCATTTAATTAATATAATTGACTAGATCGGGAAATACAGGATCAGGAAATACCTTAATTGCTTACTTCATTTGCTAGCTTATCGCCTTTTAAAATTAAAATTAAAAAAAAAAAACTTTAATCATAACTGATTTCACATATATTGTAAATAATTGTATTAAATAAAATATTTGAAGAATTTTTACAAATTCAACTTAACCCTCTCGTCAACAATTTAAATTATATAGTTCAAATTAAAATTTTCACGTTACTTAATGTATGATTTCACCAGTACAAGTAATAAACGAAAGAATAAATGAAAGTAGAATGACGGATTTCCTGGTTACTTCATTTCACTTTATTTAATTTATAGCTAGAAGAATGGATGTAGTAACTTTTAGCTAACACTTCATCTGTGATTTCCCACGTTTTCCATTTCCCTCATTCCTTCAACTTTAAACAAACTTGCTTCAAAACTTGTCACGAATCTCGAATAAATCTTTCAATAAAATCTGTGCAATCATTGATTCATTTTGAAGAAATTAAATGAATCATCTCTTCCTCGTGAACTTCATGAATTCCTTTTGGCAAATTTCATATTATTTTCCCAAAAATGATAACTCGAGTCTTCTTTTATTTCCATTTCCTTTCAGAAACAATCAATGGATACACTATTGCATAGATTCAATCTCAATGCATTTAATTTCAAAAAATGCGGAAAAAAAAGCATAATTAAAAAATCACTTTCTTTCTTTGCTAACAAACAAATGCTTTGAAGAAAACATTTTCAAATATTCATTGTAAACACATAAAGCAGTATATAATGAGTTAACTCAGGAATGTACGGAATTCAAGATTGATGAAAAGGTGCACAATACATAACGGAGGCACCGGTTGCACAATGAAGGGCATTTTCGAAACAATAATTGATAATGTACAGCGTATGTGGGTGCGTATGCGTACGTGTATTTATAAGTTCGAGAGTTTTAGGTATGTAGCTCTATATTTGTATTCTTATGAAATAAAATGATTTCAACAAAACAAAAAAAAATCATACGCACCACACTTCTACCTATATAGCATGGTTGATAAATGATAACCGATAAATAATTTCGCCACGAAAAAAAAGAATAAAAGAATAAAACAGCAAAAAAGAGTACAAGAATAAAAAAGAGTATAAGAGTAAAAACGAGTAAAAGAGTAAAAAAGAGTATATTAGTAAGAGTAACATATGAAACAGTAAAACAGGTAAAATAAAGAAAACGAATGATAGAAAAAGAAAAATTTTAATAAATAATAGCAATAAGAAAGTACTGGTACTAATTTTAATGGCAAAATTAATAATATGCACTATTATTAGCAATAGTAACAGTAACCATATCTGCCGTCATCATTTCCTAAATGAAAGCTTTCTCTTAAATTTGAAAGAAATTTTCAAAACAATAAGCGCAAGAGAGTAACGAAGAACAATGACGTATACCAGTAATAAACAGTATGAACTTTTCAAATCAATATTTAAAATAATAATAATAATAATAAGCTATATTAACAAAAATAATCCATATAAATAATAAAAATGGTAAAAAAATATTATAATGATTATGAAAAGAATAATAATGATAATGGTAATAACAAATAATAATAATAATTGATAAACAATAATAAATAATAGTAACTAATAATAATAATAAAAATATAATAATAAATAAATAAATAATAATAATAGTAACTAATAATAATAATAATCATAATAAATAAATAATAATGATAATAATGATAGTAATAAATAATAATAGTAATAAATGATAGTAATAATAATATAGAAACAATAATAATACCTGCTTTTTTCATCAGATATTGTTATTCTAATTTTAAATGAATAACCAAATGGCAAATCATAAATACCACTTCGCATATCAAACAATGAATTCTGTTACTAGAAAAAAAGAAGGAACTGCAGCCAACGTGAATCAGAGCAATCCAAAGGGAAGTAAAATGAAAAAAAAAGGCATCATTGGTAACATTTTGGGAATTAAATAGAATTTTTTTCTGAGGCGTATAGAATATTACAAAGCATTTCAAATTTTGTTTTTTTTTCACAAAATCATATGTTAAATCACGAAATTTCACTCCTTCAACGGCAAGCCGCGTTTTGTATCGTCCGTCATATCAGAACCTAAAATTTAATAACTTTATGTGGTACTTTCCAAATTTATTTAAAAAGAAAACAGACTTTAATTCCAATAGATTTATGCATTGTTTTTCATATTTTTACCATGTAATATACACTAACTAGCATATTCAATTTTATAATTTGCTTATTTTCTTGCGCCAATCATTCACTATGTCCCAAATTCGACTTCCATCTTTGGTCTATTTTAACTAATAGGAATTTGCACATTTTTTTACTTCGTTATAATTAAGATTTAAACTAATTCCAGTATATGAATACAATTAAAAAAGATTTATAATCCATATGTGATAACCGTAATATCGATTTCTCGGCCATTGATGAGTGTATTCCCTCGCTGTATCCTAGTGCAACTTTTGAGGCTTAAAACAGAAAAAAAATGGGATAGGATGAAGAAAGGACCAGGATATTTGGATGAAAAACTGAACAATGTAAGAAATGAGCAATGCCTTGACGTAACTTCTTAAGAAAAATTTAATTAAAATTAACATCTTATACAGGGACAATCGTGACGATTACCTTCAGTACCTATACTATCCAAGTCGTCATGTGGACTGTTATTCCGCAAATGAACACGTCGACCACCCAGTAATGTATCACGAACTGGACGTCGCTGTCCACGCAAATTGGTATTATCACGAGCCAATGTATCATTTGCCGCATTTAAATCGTCAATCATTCGTTGCAAATTCCGTGCTTTTGTTTGTTCCCGTATCAATTCTTCCTCCATTTCGTCAAGCCGTCGGCGAATTTGCCTGACTCGAGTTTTTTCTCTTTCTGCCTGCAGTAAAGAAATTGATTGTTTCTCAGTAAAAGCAGAAAAATCATTTACAATAGAGATCAAAAAATCGTAAAGACAGACCTGTTCTTTATTCTGTTCCGTGTTTCGACGTTCATCTTCCAGCTGCAATATCGCATCAGCCAAACGTTTCTCAATACGCCGATACTGGAAAGAGTGTTTAAATTGAACGAACGAAGATATTAAATCTAATTCATAGAAATATATTATTGTGGAAAGTGAAGAAACTCCGATACTTGTTTAATTCATAAATTAAGGAAACAAAAAATTTCTCAAAAATAAAATAAACTGCTAAAAGAGGTAAAAAGAAAAAAAGACTACTTATTGTGATATTACCTTCCAGATCCCTCAGTGAAATCTCAATCATATCATGCTAGTAAATGCATAATGGACCTCCTACTGATAGGCTACCCGAAAGATGCTCATAGTAATAGCTATTAAACCGTTTCATTAAATTTGTTGAATGCAAGTAAGGAATCTTTCCACATAGGGAGCAATAGTAAACTCATATATGCAATATTTTTCGTTTTTGTAACAATTTCCTCACCAAAAAATTCATGTAAAAGTTTTTACAGCCATCAGTTTTATAAATTGAAATAAACTAAGTAATCAAATAAAGATTACGAATGATATACTAACTTGTCGAGTAGCGTTAGCACGTTCCTGGCTTTCCGCGTTATACTGTTCTTCCAAGTACTGTATCTTTGCTTCAAGTGCAGCTATTTGAGCCCTGGAGCGAGTCTGTGCTGATGTTTCCAATTCCGAAACTTTATTCTTGAGTTCACGATTTGCACGCTCCATTGCTTGCTTCTCAGTTTCCAGTTTTTGCGTTGTAGAACGCTCAACCGACAATTCCGTGGTCAGCTGTTCAACCTTCAAATAAAACAAAGATCTGAATATCTCATCATTACGCATCAATGTTGAAAGCCGTATGAAGTAGTACATAAAATTAACAGTATGATAGTAGCACATATGGTTAGTAAACATAGAGTTGCGCTATCAGGTAAACATAACGAAACTACTTCGAGCTAGCTTGGAGAGGTTAAACAGTGGAAAGAGACTAGATATGAAAACATTTCAACGTCCAAACAACATCGACAGGTTAGATTAAAACTTTCATGATTTATAAATATTTTGAATTTTCTTCAAATGATATCTTTCACTTCCCTTTTAACAACTATCATCAAATAAAAGACGAATAAGAGGAAATGTTGATAAAACTTCTGTCTTTTTACCTGCATCTGTGCTTTCCGCTGTTTATCAAGCGCTAATTCAGCAAGACTTTGTTCCTCTTCCACTTCTTCTTCTAAAGCAGCAACTTTTGCCTCGAGTCTTCGACGTTCATCGGCATTCATTCCACCGCCTCGACTCCTTGCATCTTCCAACTCATCCTTTTCCGCCTCCAACTGTCTCTTTTGGTTCATTAAATTTTCGTTAGCTTCCAGTAGTCGGATATTTTCAGCATCAAGTGTACGTAATCTACAAATTACTCTATGACTGGAAAAAGGGTTCAAAGACGAATATAGAGAATAATTATAATTTAAGAGACAGAACTACCAATAAACTGTAGTTAGTTCATACACTGCAAAAGACAAAAACAAAAGAAGAAAAAAGAAGTAAAACAATGGGTTTTGACATTTTATGTAGTAACCCACTTGTAAGAGATATGAGGAGGTATTAAAAATCGCAGCTTGTTTTGTAACGAATGACGATGAGGAAGCAAAACTCACTTTCGTTCCATTTCACGCAAAGAATTTGCAAGCTCTTCTTTCGACTGTCGAATCTCTTCATTGTCATGTTGCAAATCTTTGATAATTTGTTGATATTTCTTGAATTGTCGACTGTAATCATCTTTCAGTCTGTTGGCAAGTTCTAATTGTTGCTCCATTTCCATCAATTGTGATTCAATCTTCTTCCGATTAGAAACGGCACCGGTCTAAAAATGAGTTTACCAAATTTGGGATAAAAAAAAGCCACTGCAGTTAAGCTGGAAATTTTTCATCACGAGTTAAAGTCCGTGAAAAAACAAATCTTACCCGTGTGCGACGTTCATTTTCAAGCTCATTTTCGAGATCTCGAATTTGTTTCAGCAATGAACGACGCTTCTCTTCACTTTCCTGTTCTTTCGCTGCCAGCATTCTTTCTTGTTCGCTTTTCAAAGCCTGCAAAATAATTAAAATTCAAATCAAATGCATTTGTTGAGCTTCGTTTAATTGTAGATATCTCATCAAAAAGAAAGCTACAGCTTGCTAATGCTAAAAAGAAGAACCTGAAGGTTGACGTCCAATCGAAGTCGTGCGTCCTCCGCCATTTGAACAGCATCTTCCAGTTCCTCAACTTGTGCTCGCTGTTCTTGTAACTCCGATTCTAATTGACGTTTTGCTTTCTCCAACTCATGCACGTTCTTCCCCACGTCATCCTTTGAGGACATCTGAAGAAATTAACTATCTTTGAAGCTGCGGAAAAAAAACGAATCATCTAAAATTATGACCAATGCGACAGCCCCTCAAAGAATTCTCAATTTCTCCGCCCATGTCATAGTAATAATCTTTTCTACACTTCTCTATTATTAAAAATGATGCAGTTCCTTTGATTTTGTTTCCATTCCTTCTTTTTGTGTGAAACTAACCGATTCATCAAGCTCCATTTGTAGCATACGTTTTACACGTTCCGATTCTTCCAACTGACAGCGTAAGTTTTCAAGGTCATTGTTAAGTGATAAAATGCGCGTCTCACGGTCACGAGACTCCTGTGCAAGTGCATCGCGTTCATTTATAACCTGCAAATAATAGTTTTGGTATTAGTTTACTATATGTGTATCTATATATCTTTTTTTGACATAATTTTAAATTTGCATGATCTGTTTAATCTGAAACGTTATCGAATCAACTTCATAAACCATTTTATAGTAACTTTATAATTACAAAGATCTCCAAAATGTCCTACCTTTTGAAGGTTAGCTCTTTCTTCTGCCAGTTGTTGATCAAATCTTCGCTGCTTCTTTTCCAAATCACGCGAATACGTTTTAACGTTATTAAGTTCAATATTAGCATCTTCCACCTGAAATATGTATGAAACATTAGCAAAAAGAACGCATTTCTTGTTAAGAAATGTAATGTTCTAATATATTATTCGATAAAAACAACCCCAATGTAAGAACTGGTGAAAAAGTTACCTCTTGTTGTAATTTCCGTTTAGATCGTTCAATACGATCACGTGCTACCTCCATTTCGGCTAGTGTCTTCTGAGTTATTTCGGAATCTCGTTGCATCTTCTTTTTCATTTCTTCCATTTGTTGCAGTACACCCTCATCCGCTTTCTTTTTCGCATCTGCCAATGATACTCGTACGCTATCGAGCTGCTTAAAACATTACTCCGTTAGTAAATAAGCATATGAATACATACGCATGCAGATAGATTTACAAGAATCTGTAAAATAAAATTTTAATTTTCTAGAAAAAATGCCTTACCCCTTCTAATTCCTTTCGCTTAAGTTCCACTTCTTCACGCATTTCAAATGATTCTGCTAAATCGTCTTCCAACTGTCGTACTCTTGTTTGCATCGCAAGTTTATTTCTGGTTTCTTCCTGTACCTGATCTTGTGCTTCGGCTAACTGCTGTTCAAGAAGTGTAATTTTTCGTTGTAACGCAGAAACATTCTGTTCATCTTCTTCTTTTTGCTTCACTACAGAATCCAGTTCACTTTGCGCTTTTGCAAGATGTTGGGCAAGTGCCGATTTAGCTGAATCGAGCTCTGCTATCCGTGCATTCAACTCCAAACATGCCATTTCCGCTTGTTTACGTTTTTTATCTGCTTCAGCTTTTCCTGCCTGGACCACGGTCAATTCAGCTGCCAAGGACGCCTTTTCGATATCCAATGAATTTTTGGTCTTTTCAATTTGAGAACGTAGTCGTTTTTGTTGCTCAACCTGAAAAATAAAATCTATGAATAAGCATGTTTGTCAATTAATTCACAGCATGTTTCATGCTGATAGAAAAATTTTCCCACAGCATAAACAAATACCATTTTCTCTAAAGAAATTCAAAATATGTGTTTTCATACAATTCATTGTTAGCTGATTCACCAATACTTCAAGCAAGCTTACTATACTCAATGAAAGAAAAAAACGAAGCAAATAAAGCATAATGATAATTTCAAAATGAACGGTATAAAATTACCTGCTCATCCAATTCTTCGATCTGCTTTTGATACTTCTGTTTTAATTCTTCTGCTTTGGCATCATTTGCGGCATTAGCTGATTCTAGAGCGCGCTGCAATAATAGAAAAAATCAACATAATTATTATCACCAGGAAGTTTTTTTGCTATTTCATAACGGAAATGGAAGCACATTCCTTTCAGTAATACTCGAAAAGCAACTATTTCAATCTTGAGAAAACAAGTTAAAAATATTTTCTATTTTGTTTAATGACGAAAATCTGGTTTTATTTCTCCTCTTTGATTGCAAAAAAAAACCCGATCTCACCAAAATACCTTTAACTCTTTCAGCTCTTCATCCTTCTTCTTCTGTATTTCAAGTGATATGGCCGTTTTATCGGCTGCTTCCAAATATTCTGTTCTTAGGGTTTCCAAATCATCATTTAGATCACGACGAATTTTTTCAGCCTTTTCACGCAACACCTTTTCATTATCAAGATCTTCCTTCAATTCCTCTAGCGCTGACTCCAATTCGCGGATCTGCTTTTGCAAAACTATGTTGTTAGCGCTGTCTTCATCTGATCTGTAACCGTTTTAAATGTTGCCTTCAGAAATAATGCTGGAAAAACCATCAGCTTCCATTTACCATCTGTACTGCCTTCGATTTGAAAACATTTCTTCGAGAGCTCCCATAAAAAATTTATCAGTGCAAAACTTTTCATTAACACTAAATCTTTAAAATCAGATTAAAAGAAAAAACAACTTCGTCAACAGCGTTGTCAATTCTTCTTCCCGTTTGCTGAGCAATGAATTTAATTCTTCCAGTTTGTTTCGTTTCTCTTCAAGCAATTCTTTTTGTTCTTCCATTTCTACTTCGAGCTTTCGTTTGATACGTTCAACTTCCGCTCTAACCTTAAAAGAATTTTTTTTAGCAAGTATAATTATCAGTAGTGTATACACAATGCCTCAAATAAACTATACTTGAAAATGAAGAACTGTATAGGAAATTTACCTGCTTTTCCTTCTTTAATTCTTGTTCCTGCTCTTGCAGTTGCATCTCAAACCGAGAACGCTGTTTCCCAACATGTTTTGCTTTTTCTTCCTCTTCTAACAGATGGTTTGACAGCTGTGCTGCTCGTTCTTCTATATTTTTCTTTTCTTTCAATAACTGAAAAAGCAACAGTTATGATTTAATCAGTAGAACACAATGTAAATATAAACCGCAATAAAATACAATTGATATTTCTTTATGAAAAATATTTTCATGAAGCGTATATTCGAAACAGATTAACAATTTTAGCATAAACCAAATTTTTTATTTTACCTGCTCATGCGATCGGTTTTGACTAAAAAAGAATTTATACAATGGACGAACCTTTTCGTAGGAATCAGCCAGCTCAGCATGTTTTTCTTCCAACTTTTTCCATCGTTGATCCACATTTACTTTATCGAGCATAAGTTTCTGGCGTGCCTGTTCTTCTTCCTCGAGCTGTTCCTCTAAATCCCGAACAGTCTCCTAAAAGAAAGTAAATTAAAGTGCTAAAATCACATTTCAGCATTTTGGATAGTTATATATGAAACGCAAAACAGACCTGTAGTTTCTTTTTCTCTTCCGTTAATTTTTCTACTTGCTCTTCGCCTTCATCTAATTTGGAATTGAGTTCAGTTAGCATATCCTCTAATTCCACTTTCTTTGATGACAATCTTTCACGCATTTCCTCGACTTCCGCTCGTTCTTCACTTTCCTGAAATATTTTCAATCCAATAACTGATATTTTTATAATTCATATTTTATATACCTATTGTAAACACAGTTACAAATGGTTTTTGATATTTAATAAAGTATGCACTTGTTGCAGTTGTTCTTGAAGGACATTCCTCTCTTCGCTTAGCTGTTTAAGGCGTTTCTCAATGTCACCATATTCGCTTTCTTTTTTGCTGAGCTTATCTTTCACTACCTTTAGCTCCTCATCTTTGAGAGCAATGGCAGCTTCCTGATTCGTAACTTGCAAAAGTGGTTTCACCTGAAATTCCAAAAAAATCCTCTTATCAAACTTTAGAGAATCAAATATTGAAAAACTGTTCAAGACAGGAAAGATCATAATAATCTAATAACCAACTATGCTGCTGATCAAGTAGATCTGGAATCAGTGCAAACATTTTTAGAAATTGTAAAAACTGGAAATAAAATAAATATTAACCTTGGTAAACAATCGCCACCATTGCCAATTCCGTAGTTTGAGCCATGCCAAACCGTTTCTTTGCAATACCCGTATTGCATTCGATTGCTGCATGCGCTTCTGATATAAACGTCTTGCAAGAAAAGCACGGCACTGTGCTTGAAAGGATACAATCAGACCAGTAAGTTTTAAATCACGTTCCTCCTCCAAATGTGCCAAGACACCAGTTCGAAAGAATATTTTCGACTGACCGACACGATACAAATTATTTTCCATTTCTAAGGCATCAATCATTTTCCTAAAAAATTTATATATTAAACAAAGAATTAAGTATTAAAATATATAAGCTATATAAAAAAATAGCACGATTAAACAACTAAATAAATGAAATCAAATAAAAACCAACAAGCATTCTGAAAATTTCTAACTAGTCGACAAAACCGATATAAAAGCTCTTTTACTTTTGAAATTTACAATTTGACGGAATTGTGAATTGCAAAATTTAAGTGACAAACACTGATAAAAAATTTTTAAAAATTGAGTTAAATAAACATGTGAAGTTAAATAATAACTGTCCAAGGTTGAACGATTATCGACTCCAACTTACATGGATAGCCAATTAAATCGATCTTCTGCATCTTTCATACAAATAAAATTAGGTATATTTCATATTTAAGGATGGTTCATTATTGAAGCGGCCATCTACCAAGTATGCATTAACAATCTAAATTTATAATACCTCACAGCTTCCTTGCCATCCATAAATCCTCTTGGTATAATGTTTGGTGTAAGTATTTCATAACGGTGTCGGAATTCTTGGAAGGGTACACGATTTGGGAAACCTTGGCGGCAGATACGTATACCTTCTAAGACACCATTACAACGTAATTGCTCCAGAACCAATAGTGATGATATTTTACCAGCCTTAAAATGCTGAGATTATATACGGTAATGATATAATGTTCCGAGCTTGAAAGCATATAAAAATAACTTATTTCATTTCCAAGTTTTAACTTACTTGACCGTTAAAAATAATTAAATATCGTTTGAAAAAGTCCACATAATGTAGTATTACAAAATCTAGCCATCCATAAATCGTCTTGATATAATATTTGGCGTAAGTATTCCATATGCAATCTGATAATAACTTGTAAAATGATAACTAACTTTCTTCTCATGATTTGGTATGATGCATCGCACAAAGTGAGGATTCGTATTGCGCAATGTGGTCATCAAACGAGTCAACTGTTCTTTATGCATTTGACTTACAGTACGGAACATTCCCTTTTTCGTTCGTACGCCGAACGCTGTCTCACTATATTCTGAGGCACAGATTCCCGCGAATTCAGCTTTAGAAAAAAATAAATTGCAAAAAAATAAAAAATAACAAAAAAATTAAAAAAATAAATTGAAATAATAGAAAATAAAAAAAAATTAAAAAAATAAATGCGAAGATAAGTAGTCCAATAAATTTGTCACCCAAGATATACTTTACAATAGAATACAAAATCAACTTACCATCCTTCCAAATGCTTACAACGAATGGATCGGACGAATTCTGAAATAAAGCGACCACATTTTCATTGAGAGGATCCATATTCTTCATGAGCCACTGATCAGCCGAATAATCCACACGACCGGCATAATGTATTACAGCGAAATCAGACTTTGCACGCATTTCCGGAATAACAAATTTCGGATGTTTTGAATGATTGACAAGTAATTTCTCGACCAAAGATTTGTCAGTTGCCTTTGGAAATAAACACTGTTCATCAAGAAGGGCCAGAATACCCATCGGCTAAAACATTGTGAGGAGTTATTTTAAATATGATATGAAAACTAAATAGCATTTACTACTAACTATAAATTTAGAATGGATATTTAAACATTTTTGAAATATATTAATAGCAATGATGAAAAATTGAATCGAAGGAAATGTAAAAAAAAAAAATAACGACCCGATTAAAAGAATTTCAAAAAAAAATAACTTTTTCAATGAGATCAATAGTAGGCTGTAAGTCAAGACCAAAGTCGATAAATTTCCAGTCAATGCCTTCACGTTGATATTCTTCCTGCTCAAGAATAAACATTGTATTATTAAATAACTGCTGCAGTTTTTCGTTAGTATAATTGATGCACAATTGCTCAAATGAATTCAGTTCGAAAATCTCAAACCTGAAAATTTCACATTATGCAGAGCATATCATTCGCAATAATGGTTCGGATGATTTAAAAGTTTAAATATGGATTGATATTGAGAAGAAACATAAAATCAGGTTAGAGAATCGTTAGGGAAACAGCAGATACTGCATAATAAAATATAAATATTTAGTAAACGTCAATCATTAGAAACCATAGGAAACTAATTAACAGAAATAGAACATACCCAGCAATATCTAATATACCAATGAACGAAGCACCCTGCCGACGAGTACGATCCAAAGATTTATTTAAACGACCAACCAGCCATCGAAACATTTTTTCATAACATGCCTATAAAAACAATTACGGACATTCACAATTTTGATTTTACAATTCTGCACATTAAACTCGACCATCCATTACACCAACTAAAAGTCATTACCATAATCAGAAGTTTGAACATACCTAGTATTTTAATAAAATGGAATGGTTTAATGAAAAAAAAAACTCATTTCGTAAACGAAATTTTTGAGAGCAACAGTAACTAGTATTTTAACTACCAGACTCAGCACATAATATTAATAGAACACGAACCTTGCTTATAGCTTCCACGGCAAATTCGGCTTGCTCTTTATTTTGTGCTTTGTGCACAAATTCTCGACCAACTTTTATGCGAGGGCGCAAAAAAGCTTTTGTGAAATCAACCAGTGGTAAGCCCAACAAATGGCATAATTTTTGCGAGACTGTAAGTGAAAACATTATTTCTGATAGTCATAGTAAAAAAAAATAAATAACGCAATTAAGTAAACATGACTGGATAAATAAACTTTGTTATATTCTAACCTCGATCATCAGGTAGAATAGCTTGATCCGATTTCTTTTCCTGGAAAAATTCCATATTTCCAAAAAGTAATACGGCAGATACCAGACGGAGGACAGCTGAAATAAATTTATAGGAATGAACACACTTTAAAAAATTTTTGAATAAGATTCATTTCTTCTTACTTTTGCAAAATGTAATAAACAAACAAAGACCACAAGAGTGCATTTCCAAAAAGTATCTTACATGTGATTTCCTCCTCTTGAAAACCCATAATCCTCATGGAGCGAACAGTATTATGAAATTCGTTGGCATCATCAACGTTAGGTAAATTTATATAACCATTATTTAGGAATCGATATTTGTCAACATCTTCCAAAAGAAAATTTCCTGAAATTCACTTGACACAATTATAATTCAACAAAGCGTCACAAAAATGAGCTGAATTCAAATAAAAAAATTTTCAGTTGATGAATTTTAATAGACAAATACCTCGTTCAGCTGCAGAGGTGCCACGTAGGAACTGATAAAATATATGGAATGATCGTTCATCAGTTGCTTGACGTAATGTTCGAGACTTTTCGAGTAAGTAAAATTCAATGTTTGCGCCGGAAATATATCCAGACATGTCAAAATTAATTCTAATAAATTTACCCTAAAAAAGCAGTTATATAAGCAACCATTAAGGTATTACTTCATATGCTAACTGACAGTTAAGAACAAAAAGTGAACCAGAATTCTATTCAGTATGTCAAAGAAAAGCATTTTCCGAAAATAAACCATGAACTTCCTTACACAAAATGCATTCCAAAAATTTTAAGTAAATATATATAACAATTTGGTACTGACTAGTTAAAGTTAGACAGCCTAAAGTATCGACTACTCAATTCAATTAATGAGTAGATTTCCGAAGGCTGAGATTTAGTAACGTCAAGTGATATTAGCGTTCGGGAAAACTCAACAATCTAGACAATTTTTTTCTTTTTTGTAATTACGACGATTTAGATTTCTTTATTTGAGAAAAAAGGATGTAAAACTTACAAATCTCGATGAATTGTCATTTTTAACAGTTTTACTATTGCCAAATGCTTCAAGAATTGGGTTGGCCTGCAGCAATTGATGCTCCAGTTCACCCTAAAAAATAACGTCCTAAATGTTTGCTTTATTCCAGCTAGAAAATGGCATTTTTATTGCATTTTATGCTGTGAACATCGCATGTTACAAGCGTGCTTACTTACGATACTGTCCGAAAATTCCCTGAGAAATATCTATATACAGTAATTTCTCCCCATATTAATGTTACAATGTAGTGATATTTGTGCTAGCTTTCAATCTAAGGGGAAGAAATTCTTCAAGAGGAAAAATGTCACCAAAAGTTCCATTCACTGTAGGGTTTAAAAAGCTTTGAAAAGTTATCATAGATGATATTGAAATTATTGAATATACTCCGCGGAAACTGTTATGCAATAAGTGGGAAGCAAGGAAATTATTGGAATTAGAGAATATTCGAATTAATGAATAAATTCCTAGAATACTGTTATAAAATAATTAGCGAAAGTGAGGAAATTTTCGGAGTTAGTGGATTAGTCATGCTTTTTACTTGACTGTTAGCACCATGCTCTTAACAATAAATTCAACAAACAAGTATCAGATCAATTATACTGGCATTGACAATGTTTTCGGGAATACGCATTTCCGTAATTTACGAATTACCGTGCTAAATTCGTTTCTTCTAAGTTACCTTACCTCTTTTAATCTGCAGTTGGTGCTATCTCATACATTACTTAATAAAATCGAGCACTACTAACTGAAACTATTAGTAGAAGCTTACGACACCAACCGGTCGCTGACATTACAAACTGCTAAACAAAATTTTAAATAAAACATTAATGAATATATTACAAAATTACCGAAAAAAAAGTAAAAATTAGAATAATGAGTCAGCAAACATTGATAATCATTTTTAAAAAAAAAGCAAATCGAGCGGTGAGACTGAAAATAACGTACACTGAACAATAAAATTGAAAAACACAAAAAAAAAAGATTCGAACAATACAACTGGAACAAAAATGATGCATCCAAAAAGAACAAAACAAAACATTGTTTAGGTCGAAATAAATATACGAAGATGGATCATGTCTGACATTCACAGACAGAAAATTTAGCAACATATATAAGCATAGTAAGTGTTATGTGAAACTTACGATAACATTCTCCAAATCTTGTTTTTGCTGTAATGAAAACAATTTTTTCTTCTTTATACTTTGATAAATTAAAATTAAAATTAAATTTAATTTGGAAACATTCTGATTTATGCAACCGAACCGAAAAGCATGGCAACTATCAATAACAAATGAGAATAGAGCTAGTTTGAAAACTGTTAATAATTATCAAATTTTGATCAGATTATTCAGTGTAGCATTACTTCCAACAGTAATGTGACCAAATGTCAGATATTGCTACACAGGAACAAATTGAATGAAATCGATTACAATAATCGTTAAATTACTTCATTTTATTTACTTGTTAACAGGTTTCTAAATTACTGCAAAACAATAGAACGACACCTTTGATGGGGAATTATTTTTGCCCTGCCTTGTAGCACCGGCTACATAGGCCAAATACTGAATAACTTTTTTTGTATTTTCCGTTTTACCCGCACCAGATTCACCACTGAAAGAAAAAAAAAATAGCCGTTGTGGAATATGAAATTACTACTGTAACATAGGGAAAGGAAACGATTTTAATTTTAACAATTATTCATCTTCAAAAGAAAAATAAATTGTTTGTTAGATGAAAAACTTACGTGCAAAGAATGGATTGATCTTCTCGTTCTGAAAAAAGCAAATTATAACAGCGATAATTCAATTTTCGCTGGAGATCGTTTAATTTTATTTTTTTGAGATAAATGAAAAAGAATGATTAGAAGCGATTTTGATGAGAGAGTTTTCTGTCTAACGGTGAGTTTGCAATCAGTTTGTAATATAGATTGCTGCTTATCAAACTAATGTAAGATCAAGATTTCTTAGATTATAATCTATAATTTATGAATTCCTAGACTTGAATAAACCATGAAATCATTGGAGAACATCAATTTTAAATTGACAATAATAACTCTGCCAGAGATGAGTTATTAAATACACAATGTTTCTCCAACATTCTTGATACTGATGACGCTAACAGTAACGACAACATTGTTGTTGCAGATGAATGATCACTGATAAGCGACATGTCTGTCGATATTTTCTTTCAAGAATTACTTTCGTGAACAAGTGATAAGATTATAGATGACCTTGAAGCATTGA
Source organism: Cruorifilaria tuberocauda (assembly GCA_013365365.1). NCBI lineage: Eukaryota > Metazoa > Nematoda > Chromadorea > Rhabditida > Onchocercidae > Cruorifilaria > Cruorifilaria tuberocauda. Next base: position 21,713 of record JABVXU010000442.1, read on the forward strand.
CCGATAAGCAGTATCTGCGATTGCAAATATATGAGGTGGCATTTCATGGCGCTTCTTTCCTTTAAATGCCTCGATTAGTGTTTCCGAGTAGATTGGTAGCTTCTTGTATGGGTTGACGACGACGCAGAATAAGCCAGAATAGGTCTAAAATATACACCAACATCGCACTTGACATCCGTTTTGTCGCAGGACAAAGAGATTCCCACTTATACTAAGATTATGATAACCTGGACATTCTGTAAAATGCGATTTCTACGTCGCGCCTTAACTGGATGACGAATGCGACCAGGCGCCATCCACCCAAATAAAGAAAATAACGCTTCCAGCCATTTTAATCACTTAAATTAAACCATAAGTTGATTAGGCTGTTAGTGTTTTTCGATTCATTTTTTCTTTTCTCACACAATAAGAATCCTATACACAAAAGATATAAATTTACATAAATAAGGGATGAGAAGTAGCGTTCCCGAAGATTGTGCAGGACGGAAGCTTCATTGAGACAGGTTAATTCAGCCATATCTTCCACTTTGTCGAATTTTGGTGGATTCATTTTTTGTAAATCATCTTTGCTCAAAGTCAATCGCTAGAAAAAGGTACGAAAGTAGATTTGCAACAAAATTAATTCAACTTTGTGTTAGAGTAATATAAAGTATCATACACAATTATCAACTGGGATAAATAGAATAATATTCATGAGGGAGTTGTACGAACTAAAGTTCGTAATAAGAATATAAATTAAACAGACTTTTAAAAGAATAAGAATTTTTAATAAGAATTAAAAGCTTGTAGAGTCGAAACTTCAGCTATCGTATTTTAAAATGTCATTCCAAGGTATATCACGGACCGAAATAATACCATACTAATATTTAATTATCTCTAAATATATAAGGACATTCTGATCGGACAAACAGTATCTAAAGTATATATATTTCCAGCAAATTAACCTTTCCATTATCAATGAGCTCAACGACAGCATCATCGCCGCGATCTTCCTTAATACTTCCACTAACGAAACCCTCCGTTTCATGTGGAACCCATACCAATCTTTTTTTTGCCCATTCTGCTTGAAGCGCTGGATCAGCTACAATACCCTTTTGCACCTGAATGATTAATTTCTACTTTACCTAACCCGTAAATAACATGTAATTAAACAATGCACATTAATTATTAACTCTAAAATATAAATAACAATCGAAAACTGAAATAAGAAAAAGAAATATTCTGTCCTCAAATTTATCTTGAAAATCCCATGCTAGTCATTTGGTTCTCTTAAAAAAGATTTTTTCCAAATATTTCCCAAAATTTTTTCCATAAAATTTAAACAATTCATATTTATAATTTATTAAAAGAATAATGAATTTGATAGATATTTTTCATTAGAAACCTGCAGATAAGAGATCTCTGACGTCGTGCCAGCCATTGGACCATTCGCTCCGTGCTTCTGCCTTGATCGAATGGCTCTGATCTACAATTCCATTTATGATCAAGCGTTGAAGAAAATCAATCGCACATATACACATATATATATATATATCTGTTAGTTCCATACACATACGTTAAAAAATTAAAAAAAAATCCACATTTTTAGATGAATCTTTAAAAAAAGATTATAGACTATAAAATTATTTAAAAAAATTTATAATAAAATTATTAAAAAAAATTATAGGAAAATTATTATACAATAAAATACTTTACTTTGCAAAAACTCATTTATTACATTACAATCTTATATTTCATTCAGATAACTTAGTAATTGAAAAAAAATAAATAAATAACACTTTAAATGCACAAATTTCTACAAGTTTAACAATCCATAATAGTGAAAATTAGTAGGCCGCATATCGGTAACATTTCAGGGCCGCGAAAAATGTAAGCACACAAGGAGGAGCATTAGCGTCGACCGGCGTACAATGACATACACACACATACACGCACACACGCACACGCACGCACGCACATATCTGGAGGAGAAGGGGAAATGACGGTGTCGGTGACGGTGACGGTGACGGTGACGGTGACGGTGACGGAGTCGATTCTTGATTTTGGTGCCCCGGGTATAAAGGCATAATATTACACACATTCCTTTGCATTATGTTGGCAACAAATAGCACTAAACGATTTAACTAACAACCAATATTCTTTCATTTCAAAATCCTTCTTTTCCCATCCTATCTCATTTATGGGAAAATATTTCATCCCTTTATTTCCTCCGGGCAATTAATTAATTCCATTAAAATGATGATATTTGTTTTTAAGCTAAAATATTATAGCATGATACAGTTAATGTAAATGTTCAAATGCTAGGGTAAATATATAAATGTTCAAATGCTAAGATAAGTAATACATTATATTGAAAAGAATATATCTGATAAAAATTTAAGAAGTAATTAAAATTGTACCAGTATTTATTTGCTTGATAAATTTGCAAGAAAGAGTATAGTTAATTAAGTTAATTGTTCATTTGTTCCGTAATTAACGAAGCGTACTGTTACAATATTTGAATAGCATTTACTCTAGATTGGCGGATCGATATGTGAAAAATGAAATTAAATTGCTACGATAATACAAGATTTTGTTAAATGATAGCATGAAAATGATATGATAACGATATGGGGAAATATTCTGTACGAATTATACGATAACCATAAATTCAGAATTTGTTTTTAGCAAAAAATTGAAGTTATAGTATTTAAATGTTTGCTCAATGATACATTTAACTTTCAAATTTAATTCTAAAATCTAGGAAAAGAAAGTGAGAATTAAATTATCATTTACTATCACTGAGAGTAATTGAGTTACTAAATTAAACGACATAAATTATATGTCAAACATTCAAATATCTTTATCGCTACAATTTAGCAATAAATCATAGATCTTATATTTCATTTCATATACTCTCGTTTATTTAAACTACCAATTGCAAACTTACTTAATTCAATATAACAAAATCAATATTTGATAAATTTAAAGGTGATAACATCTAGCAGACACAAAGATATTTTGCTACTTTTGTATCTATTTTTTTTATCAGTTTTATAAGATAATGATAAGGGAAAAGAAGCTATAGTAAATGATGAAAGGATTGAAAGAGAGAAAGAAGGAAAGAAAAAAACGAAAGAAAGGAAAAATTAAGAGAAATCTAACAAAACAAAAAAAAAAAGGATGAAGAAAGAAGCAATTTTAAGATGTTTGTTAATCCATCCATCTTATTGTTATCTTTTTTTCTTCTCCGCTTTCAATTTTTAGCATTACTTACAAAACAAGACAATTTGTTGGAGGGAAAAATCTTTGTGATAAGAACAAAAAAAAAAGAGAGAGAGAGAGAGAGAGAGAGAGGAAAAGAGAAATATAAGGGAGGAAAAAAAAAGAATGGATGATAATAATGATAATGATGATGATGATGATGGTGATAATGATGAATGGTTTGCGAAAAGGGAGGTGAAATGAATTTCTTTTCTTTGGGATGAACAAGAATTTGAGAGGAAAAGGAGTGAAAGAAATGAAAAAAAAAATATTCCTAGCTTGTAATTGGTATATTTTAATCACGGAGAGGCAGGGAAGCGGGAAAAAATGAAGTGGTGAAAAAAGAAATGAAAGGAATGAAAAAAATTCAATTACTGTTACAGAGTGTTAAAAAAAATTGAAATTTAAGCTAAAGAATTTATTAGAAAAAAAAAAAGATAGGAGCTGATATGATTTTAATACTGATAAAAAAAATGCATGATAACTTATACTTTTACTTTACTTATCATCATATTTAAATATAACTTTTATTATCGTTATAAATGGTATTATTTTGATGAAAATTTTATTATTTCTTTAATATTCTTTAATTCTTTACTTCTTTTAATTTTATTATTTTTTATTATTTTATTATTATTTAAATTTTTCAATAGTAATAATAAATTATGTACAAAAAATTTTTTGAGGTGAAAGGTTATTATAGTATAAGGATAGGATTGTATCTCAAATTTTTAATTTTAAAAATAAATTTATTTACAATTCACTATTCTGTCGAATATTAAAAAATCGATACAATATATGAATGAATCAACAATTAAACTTAAGTAAAAGGATTTCAGTTCAGCAATCTCTCCGCAAATAGAACTTTTGAATATTTAATAATTCTATAACTTTTTTTTTCTCTTCTCCTATTTTATCCCATTTGTTAAAATTATAGGAATCATGGAAGAAAATATTGACAAAGTGGAATGGACAATTGGAACAAACTTCAGATAAACAAAGATAGGAAAGAATATTGATGAATATTAGCTTCCTAATGATAAAACGTAGCTAATATAATATCAAACAAAATAATTCGTAAATTCGTAAATAGAAAGCTATCAATTCACTCTTCCTCCTTTTTGGAAAATGGTGCTGTAGTTGAAAATAGACAATTTCAAGGCCGAGAATTAATAATGTAAAGTTCATTCAAAGTGTGTTACGGTAGGAAATGGTGTGAAATTCGGTTGATAGTTCCGGAGATTTTTGTTAACCAAAACTGATTACTCAACTATTTTAACAAGGAATAGTTTCAAAATGGTAAAATTAATGGTATAATATAATATAAAGATATATACGTACAATGAATACTTTAAAGAGAATAATAATACATAGTTGGGACATGTCTCCATTTTGGAATGCGTATTGAACAAATAGATAGAAAAGAGAGAAGGATGCGAAATAAATGTATGAGAGGAAGTGAGTATGGAATTCAATTCAATTCAATTCAATACAATTCAATTCAATTCAATTCAATCCAACGGTGACTATTCTGTTTGCAGCATACGTAATTTAATCGTAAGATTAATAACATATTCGACCTAAAAATTTATAAAGTTTAAAATGATGTGTAAATAAGATAGTAAACATTTTTACAATTGACCTCATCTTCTTTCATTTTGCTATAATTTAAACTAATTTATTTATTCATATTTCATAAAGTATATATTCTGGATTAAGATTAGATTTAATTACATTGAAAATGCTTATGATAATAATTTTAAAAACTGATTTAATCTTATGTAAACTTAATTATTTAATTTTTCGAAAACAAATTAATATAGTTTAAGTAATATTACTCCATTCGTACGTGTAATCAATTTTAGGAAATTTAGGCAGTTAATCATTATCAGAAATAATATATTCGGTACCGGTTAACGATAACACGTAATGATATTCAGCTTTTTTTTGAAGTAATATTACTTTTGTTTCTCATATACGAGAAATTTCCATTTAAAAGGATGAATGCATAATTTTGAACCGGAAATAAGACAGAAAACTCATCGAAAGCCTTCCCGAAATAAGTCTTGAAATAATTTGCAGTCACTGATCGATATTTTCATGGTGATTCATAAATCCAACTAAAAATAAATATGCTTACAAAAAGCTATCTTCTCTTTTTTATCTACCCTTTCCTTACATTCTTTTATCATTATCATTACTATTATCAGCACTATTTCTAACTGTTCTCGAAAAAAAAAATAAACTTTTAACACACTAATTCACTTCTCTATCAATTTAATTTTATTTTCCTGCAATTCGCATAAATATTACAAAAATAAAAATGGAAAGAAAAAAAAAAGTTAAAATTGAATTCCACTAACTTACGGAGAATATTCGATATAAAATATTTCTCAAACAATTTTGCTCTCCCCGCTGTTCTCCTTAATATTTTTTAATTTATTATCGTATTTGAATTAAATATCATTTAGATAAATTATAAAAGCTACCTGTAACAGTTCCCTAGATTTGATTCTTGTTTGTAATATTATTTTTTGAAAAACTAATTCATGATGACTGATATATAAGCTATATGTGAGTGAGTTTATAGGTATGTGGAATGCATTTAATTCATCGTTCTTAAATTGATTAATATTCAAATAATTTTTTGATTTCGTTCTTTTTGCCATTTATACTTTGATGAAGTTGAAATCAATATGATATCATTTGATGATCTGTAACAGTAGAATTGCAATTATTTGAAAAATGCATTGATTAATTAATTGAAATTGAAATTACAAATGAAATCTTTTTCAATTATAATATATATCCGGCTTATCGCTTACACATTTACACATTTCAATTGCGAAAATTCTTCTATTTAAATATTTATACTCTTCAATTTCAAAAAATGAATTTGCGTGAAGTCGTAAAACTGCAACTCATTACCAATATCGTTTATTACTCGAAATAGTGAAATGTAATGATTTATTTTGAAAGTGAATTGAAAGTGAAATTATTTTTCAAATTAATCACACACAATACCATACATTTTATCTTTTTTTTTTCAATTAAATTTTTGAAAATTGAATTTTTTCTTTTTCTTCTTTTTGATTATTTTATTTTCTCTCTCTCTCTCTCTCTCTCTCTCTCTCATACACAGAGACAGACAACAAAGAAGGGAAAAGAAAGAAAGAGAAAGATAATATATGACAAATTTTTGCTGAAAATCGATGCAAGTTTGTAGAAATTTTGATAAATCCTTTTTCTTTAAAAAAAAAAAAAAGAAAGAAAAAGAAAAAAGAGAAAGCAAAGAGGGAAGAATGAATAGTGGTTATCGTAGAATTACAGATGTTACGATGAATGAAATTTCCCTCTATCTCTCTCTCCCTCTCCCTCTCCCTCTACCTCTCCCTCTCTCTCTTTCCCTCTTTTGCCCTCTCTTTTTTTTTCTCCCTCAATACGATGAAATAAATTATAATCTGGTATGGAAAAATCGCCAAATATAAGCTTCTGAATGAAAAAAAAAGGCAAAGAAAGGTTAAGATGATTCAACATACATACATACACATACACATACACATACACATACACACACACACACACACACACACATACAAATTACACATATACGCACATACACGCGTATACACGCACATACACGCATATACACGCACATATATGTACACATACATACACATATACACATACATACATATGAATAATAGTAACGAGAAATCATATATCATTTTAAATTTGGAATGCTTTGATTTTAACATTCAAAAATGAAATTATCGATAAAGAAATGAGTGAACCATTTGAGAGTAACCAGATTTCCTGATAAATCTCAATTATATGATGATGGTATGATATCGTATTGTATGGTATGATTAATCACATTTCTGTATTGACAATTATTTACGTAAGGAAAAAGCTTATTTTGTCTTGCACGATAAATAATTCCATGTAAAAATGTTGACGTATCGTGAATTCCTTTCTCTTTTTCTTTTTCTTCTTTCAAATTTTTTCAATTTCTTTTTAGCAATATTATAATGGTATTTAGTAATTTAGAAAGTTTTATTCTTGATAATCTTTCTTTCTTTCGAATTTTCTTTCATCTTTCCGTTTTTCTATTTTCAATTTCTCATTTCATTCTTTTCTTAAAGAATCTCCCATAACATTCACATTCACAGCAGGTAACATACAACAAATATCATGACTTATAATATCCTAAATCGTTGCAATTATTTTTCCTTTTTTATCAGTATTTAAACAGTGTTAGTGATCAGAGGAGTTATTGGAAAATTGAATTTAAAATTTCAACCAATTTTATTTTTCCTTCTCTTTCTTTTTATATCATTCATATCACATCAAATTTAACAATCTTTCCTTCCTCCTATCATTTTTTACCCTCTCTCTCTTTCTCTCTCTCTTTCTTTCCCTTAAAAAGTTTTATTGTTATGCAATAGAATGGAAATGATGAGGATGAGAAGAAGAGAGAGATGGTAAATAGCATTTTTGCTAAAATTTCCAAAATAGTTCAAAGTTACTGGACCAGTTGTAAGATACGGACAATTACCATTACTAAAGTGTAATATCACAATAAAACACAGGTTTTGCGTAACAAACAAATTAAATTTACTTGACAAAATTAGTTAAATCAGTTCTTTGTCAAAGTTATCATCCTATCAGTTCAGTCAGGAAAAAAGAAAAAAAAACAGAAGGAGGAGGAAGAATTCCTTTTCCTTTCTTTTTCTTTTTTTTTTCTTTCGCAAAAAAAAAAAGGATCTTAAAATTATATTTTAGTATTGAACTGGGAAATTTCATAAATTTGCAAAATTTATCTCATATCAAAATTACTAATTGATAAGGTCAAAACAAAAAAAAAAGGCTAAGTAAAATTAAAGGTAATATATAGTTGATAGTATTTTCAAGAATGCTAATGGAACAAAATTTATTCGATGGAAAAAAAAATAGCGAAATACTTTGAAAATTTTTCAAAAATTTTCGCCTTTTTCTTCTTCTTCTTCTTCTCTCTCTCTCTCTCTCTTTTTTTTTGTTTAAAATGAATAACCAATGAACAACTATATTAATCTGAAATAGCAAGCATTTTTAGTAGGAAATTGTTCATTTCAATGATTGAGCAATAATGGCACATTTTTGTGGAATGCTGTATAGTACAACTTCTTGGAATTGAATGATGATGATAATGATTGAAGTAACGTTTCAATAAATTTATCAATTTTTACGGATAGGGTTTAAATCGAGAGTTAAGGAATAAATTGACGAATTAAAAAAAAAAGTGGTGGAGAAAAAAAAAAGCATATTGTGATGAGAAATACATTTGATAATCATAAAAGTAAAATAGCAATTTAAAAAAAAAAAGAAAAAGAACCTATTTATGTATTCATTGAATTTTTATAAATATAGAAAGAAATACATATATAATATTTCAAGAAATATATTTAAACTTTTTTTGAATTATTGCAAAAATTAAGCTTACTTGAATCATTTCAAGAAATGATATTTAAGCTTTTCTTTTTCTTTTGGATGAGTTATATCAATTCTGACAGACATAACAAGATTGATTTTGAATGAAAAAAAATTTTTCCTATTTCATTGATTATCCAAATTTTAAACATTCTTTTTCCTGATATCTGATATTTTTTTATCTGATAAAATCAAAAATGAAAAAAGAGACGAAATGAATTTTAATCAAATTTAATTAAATACAATTGTAATAAATAGTTAAAACTATTTCATAACTCATTTGAATATAAATCAATAAATATTGATTATACTAAATCGTTATCTTAACGATTATCCATCTCTATACATATATCATTTTCTCAAAATACAAGGTAAATAAAAAAAAAAAAAAAAGGAATAAGAAATATAATTGTTGTACAATTATGAACAATAAACTCACAAAGTCCTTAACAAAACTTTGGATAGTATTTATGTAATACACTCAAAAAATGGTAAGTAATAATTTAGACAAATTCTATAAAACTATCTTTATACTGAAAATATGTAGACTACCGATAACGCTAGTTCAGTTTTCCAGACAATAATAGAGAGAAAGAAGTTAGTGATAACAATAAGCGATAGTTGTATTCTCGACAATTTGGAACATTTATTGAAAGATGAAAACTGGTTTTTCTTAAGATGAATGAAATTGTTTTATTTCAGTGAATTTTTTGCTTTTTTTTTTTATTTATAAAACCTTTTTGAAAGAAAAAATTACTTATCAATGCTTACCTGAGAAAAAGAATAATCAAATGAATAATTAAATAAATAAATGTTTTAAATTAACAAACTGTTTGTTTAGTAAAGTACCAATAAACAATATCATATCTACACAATGAAAGTTAACAAATACAAAATGGAATAAAAGAGAGCAAGATGAATGATAGCATTAAAAAGTGATGTAAATATAACATCAAATATATCATCCTATCTTTGTTACGTGAAAATTTTCAAATTGAAAGAATTGAAAATTAAAGATTGTAAAAGGAATTTAAATACGTATAACAGAGAGAGATGAGGGGTGAAAAAAGTTCAAAAAATGTAATTTATAGGATCTGTAAATGGTAACGTAGAAAGGTAAAAAGGTAATAAAAGGTAGAAAGTGAATGAAAGAGGAGGAGGAGGAGGAGGAGGAGGAGGAGGGAAAGGAGGAGGTAAAGGGTGAAATACAGGTGCAGGAATGCCATCGTCCACCTCATACAATGATAAATTATCGTCCATCTTCGTCATCCTTATCTCTTCTCTTCTCTCTACTTTCTTTTTCTCTCTCTCTCTCTCTCTCTCTCTCCTCTTTCATATATCCTCCTCGTCTGAAGTGACCAATTGAAATGATGGGGAGGATGAATGGATGATACGGCGGTTTCTGAATTTAGGCCGTGACCAATGACCACATGAGAGGTGAGATGATAGGAAGAGGTCAGTTGAACCTTTACATTTGGTATATTGCTTGCTTCACCTCTTCTCTCTTCCTCTTCTCTTTAATACTCTCTACTTGATAAGGAGATGGAATGTTCACCCGCCTTCTTTTTCAATTCATTTTACTTCCTCTTCCCTCTTCTCCGCTTATCTTTTCTTATTATCAATAAAAGTTTAGTTCAAATTTCATTTCTCCACATCTCTCCCTCTTCCTCTCTTTCTTTGTTTGTAATCATTCCATATACTCTAATCTTTCTTATTATCATCGAATTTCTTGTCACCCGTTTCTTTTTTTTCCTCATTTCATTTCGATTTCTTCTTTCTCTTCTCTTTAAATCTCCCTTATCTATCCATCCTCATATCCCTTATTACCACTAAATTCTCCCTTAACCTGTATTGTTATATGATAAGGCTATTTATTAAATGAAAACTTCGAGGTGACATACCTTGATGTTCTCCATCTGTCCTGTTATCACCATCACTTCAATTACTTACTGATACTTCCGGTTATTCCTTTCTCGTATGATTAAGAAAATCAATAGAAAGGGATATATGTACTATTCTTGTAAACCTCGAATTGATGTTAGAGAACTGCTGATAATTGTACAGAGTATATGTTCCAGAATGCTCTTATCACATGGTACATATCAATATTGCTTATTATCATTCACTGAGTGTTGTAGGCTGGAAAGAGAAAATACTGAAAGAATGGAATACAAGTAAATTTATTAAATTTAATTCGAAAAACTTAACAATAACCATTTAACATTTCAAAAAATTAGCTAACAAATATATTTGGAGCGTTAATTTCCCGATAAATACGTAAGTTGAATAACTAATAAATATATTCGGAGCGTTAATATTCCAAGAAATACGTGATCAGTTAGATAAATCATCATTAAGACTGTTTATTCATCGATTCATTTAATAGTTTATCATCTCATTTGCTATAAAATTACACATCATCTACCATCATTTCAATTGTTTCATCTAAATAGGTTGTTAAATATCAACGGATCAATACCAACGGTCTTTATGTTCTCAACTAATAATTAAGATTATTCCATTAATCTCAGATTATTTCATTTTCGTTTATTATCAGTAAAGAGAAAAAAAAAAAAGAAACAGCAATTGATCTATTGATTTGATTAAAGTTTACATGAATAATTCAATTATACTTGTAATAACACAAAACATACCTATTGCAACATTCATTTGTACAAAGTATGTAATTTTCCGATTGTGAATTATTGGAACGATGCTCAGATAAGTGCAAAATACAATTATCATCAAATTTATTGCATACTTTTAAAATAATTGATAATTTATGGGTAAGAATTCTATTACTTACCTTTATTTCTTGTACAATTATTATCAGTCTTGCCATTATCATTATCAGTAATTTATTGCTTACATTATCATTATTTATTGTCATTTATCATATCATTACAATCGCTGAAATCCTCGTCATTATCACTATTCTTTTCATTACTTTTAACTTGAAATTTCTTCAACATTATTTGAACCACATTAATTTCTCCAATTATCATTATAAATTTATTTTCTAGCGTTGTTATGAAGACAGAAAATAATAGATAATATGGAATGCCTTTTAAAAAAAAGATGAAATACTAGAATTTTGGATGAGACGATAAAAACAGGATACCGAATAAGATCCATAAACCGTAATCATGGTATCTCATGCATCAATGCAATTATATTATATCAGCTAAATGAAAATTTTGTGCAACATGATGACTGTTCAACATTAAAGATTCATTTCTTTTTTTCAGGAAAGCACTTCCTGTCCCAATGCAGAATAGACTATTCTATACAAACCGGTTTTTTTTTTTATAAACTTTGCCGATAAAATTACTTATGATTTTGCTTCTCTTACTACTTACTCTAAGCTTGCTTAGATCCTCATTACTAGTACTAGTTAGTACGGTTACTCTAATCAATTCCATTTTTGGTATCATTCATTACATTTAAAGCTTCTTTTAGCATCTTTGTTCCATAGCTTATGGATAATTAGTAAATAGCTTTATCCGATTTATCAGCTAGGAGTCAAAAAAGTTGATTGTGCTACAAGAGATTTCGAATAATTTTGCTAGAAAAAGATTGAAATCTTAACATTTTAATTGGAATAGTTTTAGAATCGAATTATTTCCTTCTTATCAATGGCATTTGGTTGTGATAGACAGAAGTTGGAGAGGAATCAGATATACAAATGGGAAAACGAGATTCGAAGTACTTCCAAAAATTACCAAGTTAAAAGGTAATTTTAATCTTACTTATCTTGTTTAATTAAAAAAATTTTTAATGTACTTAATTTATGGAAGAAATTGACGTTAACTAATTTACATTAATTTACCTATGCATATATGAAGTAACATAATTTATATTTTAAATATGTATAATCTTTCTAGTTGGGATATACAAATTTCATAGATGCAACCATCGGATATCGTATATAAAGTGATGGCGGCCGAACGATTTCATATTTGAAAATTGTCTAGCATTTGTAGGTAAGTGTGCGGTTGCTTCAGGGCTACTCACGTAGGCCTTAGGAAAAAGTAGGGGGGGATTGTGTTTTTTTCCGGTTATTTTGACATTTAACTGAATATCTTCTATTATTTACGCGTAATATTTTTGGTATTGATATCAAAAATTAATTAATATAATGTTGATTAAAGAATTTAATTAGAATTTGAAAAAATTAAAAGAAGAATTTAAGCGTGTGAAGTCAAGCAGGGATGGACAAGAAGCGTAAGCAGCCTAATGATGATACAATGGGGCAAATGAATGGGAGCAGTAGCAGCTGTGTATGTGCTGTTTTGTATTTATCTTTGGGAATGTCACAAATTGAGTAAAAAAATACCTGAATGCTAAATTTCAGATGGTATAAGTGTTAGGATTCTTTTGCAATGAATATTTGAAAGTAAAAATAGTTTAATTGAGAAGCAGATATAATAAACAATTGAAATGAAATGCGTATCATTTTGAATAAAATACGTAAGTTGATTTTCCTTTTCAGCTTAGATCGTCTTTTCATTCTCGTTCATCAGCAATCACGCCGAAACGTGTTAGATTCGAGTTTGATGTTCTAAAGACAGACTTGGAAGAGAAATTCCTATGCTTCTTTCCCGAAAAATTCTTATTTTTTTGGAAACATGTCGAGATGTTAGCAGGGAGAAACGGCGATCCATGTGGCAAGTTTTTGTATCCAGAAACATCAATGGAATCTTGTTATATATTGGAAACTGTTTCGGAAAATGAATTAATAATGTCCTTTATCGGTATTGAAATTCATACTGCAATCTAACGATATTATTTTCCTAACCTTCGAAGGAAAATATGTAAATGTATTCAAAATTATCATCTGAAATTATTTATTATTCTTGGCTTACCTTATCCATACATAATTCTTGTCAATGTTCCTAGATGTTCTTAATGCAGCATCGTGAATGCATTGCATTCAAAAGAACCCTTGTGATTAATAATCATGCCTAGACAGTATTAACTTAATTTTTTTAGATGAAGTTTGAAATGGAATTCACTTCTACTTGTGACCAGAGAAGATGGATGTGGTGTTGAACTAAAGCTTTTTTTTTCCAAAATTTTTTGGCATTATATTTAGTTGTGTAAAAGGGAAGGGATAGGTGTACCACATTTAGGTTAATAGCATTATCATGATTTAAGCAATGTTTGTTTTATAGTTCTAATTAAATTATGCAGTGATTAGTGACGTAATTACAGGCTGTACATTCGAGCTTTTTTGAAATCCTTTTTTATCTAGATTTTTGGTAGTCTTACGGTCAACACAATATTTAGTAGTCTCTTCTCTATGTACTCGGTAGGTGTCCAACTTGTATCTTTTTAATGATATTTGAAAGGTAGTCTGAATTATGAGTGCAACACATTCCCTCGAATTTGATGAAAATGTCAATATCAGTTATATATAAATAGTTACTATATATACTATATATACAAGTTATATGCATGTATTGTTTCAATTTATAACCAATGATAAACTGATTTTTGTTTCATCCGAGTTTTGTTTTAATGTTTTTTTTTGTCAGTTGTTTGATGGAATCAAGAATGCGACTGCGATATTAAAAACTTATATGTGCTATACCATCTTATTGAATTTTTTAGGTGTTTATGGAAATTTAAAATCTTTGCGACTTTGCGGAGTATTCGATTACCTTGGTGGACATTTCAAAGATGAAAATGAGGAAAAATATTTATTGCACGACAGATTCGCTACCGACCTGCCTGAAATGCAAACACTGGCGGTTTACGATAATGGTCGATTTGTCTATTGGAGGTGTATTATTTATTTTCTACGTTGTTTACGGGTAGAGAGTTTTACTCATTAATCATATTATTGTTCAGAATTGTTTGGATCTATCTGCTGAGAATCGTAAGTTGAATTTGGATTGTTTTTTCCAGTGGTTCGTCTCAAGTTTGATATGGTTTGATTAATTTAATCATATATCGTGACTATTACTAACAGTCACGATATATTGGCTAACGGTACTGGTTTTGACATAGATTATACTTTAGATTAAATACGATCTGTTCATCGTGCCCATCATTTGTTTGGGTCCCGAAATTTTTGCCCATATGAGGCAATCTTGGTTTTTAGAGATGAGCCTAATACTGAAAAACCGCTTATTGTTCATGTGGACAACGCTGAACATTTTCCAAAATGCGTTATTGTTGGTTCGATCGACCCCTTTTATATGATTGCACATTTGGTTGGAAGAACTTTGCCAGTCAAGTACCGAGAGTTTTTTTCGAAAGAATGGATTGGTGAGTCAGTGTTGCAGGAGATTTAAAAAAAAATTCGAATTAGCTTTTTTTGAGAATTAAACTTTATCTTCAGAACACTATAGAACATTCATTGCCGAAGCGAGAGTCATCGCTAAATTACGCAAGAAGGAAGCCCTTGGCGTCCCGTTTCATGGCCTCGGAATACGCGTTGATGTTGTTAACAATGTTGGATACAGACCATTAAAGGAAAAGAGAGGTTTCTTGTCCAGTTATGACATGGTTACATCACAAGGATAGTAATTGTGATATAAAAGTTCGAAGTTCACTTAAGATTTACGTCCTTTTTACTGAATTTAATTCTTTAATCTTGTTTCAGGAAAACTGAAAGAACTGATAAATTTCGTGGCAACCACGGACGATGAAGCTGTGAAGAAGAAAAAACTAGAGAAAATAATGGATATCGTCAGCGCCGTTCAGGTATTTTTCAGGGATGATAAAGATTTATTTTAACAAGTTCTCGAGTTCTCCTTCTATATCACAAATGCCTAATTAAAAAATTAAATCCTAATGAAAATTATAGTTTGTTTTGGTAAATTTTAGTTTGCAAATGACGAGAAGGATTTTGGAATGGGTTTAGAATTTGGACATGATATTTTTTGGTCTAATTATGGTTACTTTGACAAGATGGCTGCAAAACTTTTGATAATGGCCTATGATTTGCTGAATCGTAAAGCATTTTCTCGCATCCTGAAACTACATATGCCATTTCGTCGAACATTTGACTGATTGCTACTTATGCTGAGTGCCCCGCTATAACATATTTTTTCAGCCCTGATTCATTTTGTAGCTCTGATCCTTATTTTCGTAATAAACTTTCTGCATTTTTGAATTGTGAAATCAGTTTAATTCTTACATCTTTCATAATTTTTGCGGCAAATAATTTTGTATATCTTTAATTAATATGATTTTTGTTATTAAGGTAGCTTGAATTTTCATAATATCATTCATACATTCGTCTTTGTTACAAAACATATCCGATTTTTCTCCAGTTAAAATATATTTGTTGAGGAACGCTGTTCCATTTTTGAAGATGAAGTTTTGTAGTTCAGATGAAGGGTAAGTACATTCAAGGAATAATTCCGATTTTTCTTACATTGATTCGTGCCTACTTGTCTTTTCGACCGTTATTTTTGTCAGGTAAAAGTGACTATTGTTTATTGTTTTTCCTTTCTGCTCCATATTTTGAAAATATCCATTCTCAGTACCGCCTTGTCCTATTTTTTTTTTCTTCACTTTGGCACAATTTTTCGAACACTCACGTCTGGTGATCTCCAATTGTATTCGCCTTTTGTAATAGTTCATTGTTCTATTGAGCGAAGCTTTTTGTCATATCGATGGTAAATAAGAATAAATTTTCAGTTACATAGCTTGCTGTTAGGCGGTTAGAGTACGGAAAGCCGTTCAGTTTGTAAAATAGCAGAAGAATCACGAATTTTGGATGTGAAAGATTAAGAAAGATGATCACCAGGTAATGAGAAGCATTCAATGGCCAATCTGGAATGATCACAAATGAGAAAATTTTGAACTAATATCCTGAAATGTGGTAAATCAATTTGATGTTTCTGTTACACAAGTGATTAGTTTTGTGATGCGGAAATGATATGACAGAATGCAATGGAAAGAAAGAGAGAGAGAAAGAACGACTTCTACAAGATGGTAACTTTCATTTCAGTAAGTGATAAATAAATCGGGTCAAGGAATAGCCCACTTCGGTGACAGATTAATTACCAACGGGAAGCAACTGCTCTAACACTTCTGTGAAGATGTTACGTAAACAAACAGACATAGATACTTTTATTAGTAACTATTGGTCGGATGAAATGAAATATGCAAGGCACGTACTTTTATTTATCTAAAAAGATCAATTTGACCAGTGAAATTCATAAGTAAATCATAAGTATCAAAGTGGTTGTGATAGGAGTAATGTTTCGTTCATATATTTGTTGATATGATAGCTATATAATTCAAAATCGAACGGAATAAATATTGTTAACATTTCAGAGGCTTATGTGAAAGCTATTTTATCGGACGGTTTCTATTCGAAATATTATAACATTTAAATATAGAGAATGGCAATTAAATTACTCTTCCATTCTTTTACACTCAATGGTTTCTGGACTTCAATCTCACGTTAATAATTTTACCGTAAGTGACAGTAAAAAATTCGAGATTTCATATCACGAAGAAAACCCAATTTATATAAGCTCTTAAGTTGTTGTGAGATGAACTTTATGAATTGTTTAGAACTATAACCTATGATTTCTGTTTTGTGTTGTTAGTGTTTGTTGATCGTATGTTGCATTCTAACTTGGTACATGTTATCGATGATAACGGCTGAGATATTCCTAATGAATATTATACTTCATTATATGTGTGATTTATAGTAACAATGAAGAGATATGAATAATGCAACGAGAGGATACTACGGTATATATGGATTTCGCCGCCCGAACGATGGAAGAAATGGAGAAAACTGGAATATGGAAGATGGAAGAATTGATAATGTTACGCTAATAGTGAAAATGATAACAGCACTATCAATAGAAACTGCAATAAGAACGAAATTTTCTTTTCTTTTTTTTTTTGAAATAATGTCTATAAAAGTAGTTGGTAAGGGTTGATTTGGGCGTTAATGAATGCTCGAGGGGAAAGAGGACGGAGGAGAGGAAGGAAGGTAGAAAGGAAGGTATAATCAGCAGAAGACCTTGAAAGGGCGGCCAACCTGTGTTTGCTTTCCCGGTGTAAAAGATTGTCCCCCAATTGTTCACATGTGGTTGTCGCTGTTTCTGTTCGTGTATAACGTTTGCAACGGTGTAGGCGCAATTGTCGTTGGACAGTGCTGTCGAAAACGTGGCGTAACGGAAACATGTACACGAATGCTATGTAATCCCCAGAATCCACCGAATGATTTTGATGTTTACAATATTTTTGAACGAAAATTAAATTGTCAACCGTATATGAATGCAATCTCGGAATGCTTAGCTGATGGTCGTGATCATACTCATTGTTGTATGAGTGAAGCAAAAGATCGTGATGAAAATGCTTGTTTTGGTATGTGCCGTGGTGAGGGTATTGATGGAATTGCAGCATGGGATAAATATCAGACCTGTTTAGCTATTAATTTACATCCAATGTTTCGTTGCTTTGAACGTGGCTATTTAAATATTCCAACATCACCTTTATCGTTACATATTGTTTCAAAAGGTGCAGATAGTGTCGTTCTCTCCTGGTCACCACCAGCAATTAATTCAAATCTTGCTGAATCATATCAGGTTATCTGTAAAGAAGCTGAGAGTGGTTTCATCGAAAAAACCATTAATACTCGAAGTTATAAGGTTACACTTGCAAATTTACGCGCTGATAGCAAATATTCCGTATATGTGATTGCAATAACACGTGATGGACGTTACCGATCGTTACCTTCCGAGACAGTTTATTTTTACACAGCTGGAGTAGCACCTCGAGTTATTGCATATCGTGAAATTGTCTCAATTCCCAGTGATGCATCATCGGTAACAATTGCTTGTCGTATGGAAATGCCTGGTACCACTCATAAAAGTGCTCATTTTGAATGGAAGAAAATGCAGGAAAAAATTGGTCATTACGAGAAGATTGGAGGAGATAAGTATAGCTTGACGAATTATATTTCATCTCATGAGCATCCACGTCATTATGTTTCTACTCTTCAAATCAAATACCTTAAGCAATCAGATTTCGGTATTTATCGTTGTATTGCAACCAATGATTTCGGTAGTTCCAGTGCTGATATTCGAGTTGCGCAACGTATGTTAACATCAGCAACACCAGTACCACCAGAACCACCATATACCTGCTGTCAACGTTTGGGAATTCGATCACCATGTGTTGCAGTATGTGGTTCGGAATTTGGTAAGCATGCTGCTCTACGAGCCGAATCATTTATCAATAGTCATTGTGAAGATGAAATAAGCAAATTTCTTACTTGTACAACAGCAGGTGTTGATGAGGGAGCATGTTGTTTACGAAAAAAAGTTCCTGGTATTTGTTTACCACTTTGTGATGGTTTTCAAATGAATAAATTGGATGCAATTCCACATGCATGTGCTGTATATACGTTTTCAATATTTCAATGTCGAATGGAAAATGCTGATAATCGACCAGCTACGGTATCTGGCTTAAAAGCTATTCAAAATTCGGATGGTGATTTATCATTACGTTGGGATTTAACACCACGTGCAGATATCTATCATGTTTATTGGAAGCGTAAATTTTCAACAACATGGGAATTAAGTTCTGTTGTAACAACGAGTAAACGCATTTTTGCAAATGATATCGATGAAATTGTTGTAGTAGCATCAAACAGTTTTGGTAATGCTCATCCAGTACGGTTAATTCATAATGATGATGATAAATGGATCGCTTCATATAATTTTCAATTCTGATCTCAGTATCAAAAAATTAACATTCAGTAAAAATTTATTATCAATATTGATAGGTTGAAAATTTATCAATTGAAATTTTACATAGTGTTATATTTTCTAAATTTCAAACTATTTCTACTTTGTTGTTTTTTACTATCATTTTTTCTTTTTCCTTTTTCTCTTAGCATTTGATACTATCCTAACTGATCTCGTCTGATTTGATAGTTAAAACATTAATCTTAGTTGTAAGTATTTTCTGTAAATGATTTTGAGACTTATAAATATCAACAATTTGTTCTCTTTCATCTCTTCAACATTCTTTTCCTACAATATATAAGCCTTACTCACTCATGCAGTTTACAAATATTTGACCTTCACCTGTGAAGATTAATTGGTTCATGTGAAAGCAAAAATGATAAATTTGAAGTATAACTGTTATTTAACAAATGTAACACAATGATAAGATAAATATATTAAGAATATTGATAATGACATTTTTTTTCGTTTTTTGCTTTCATTTATCAAATCCAAAAAAAAAAAAAAGGAAAAAATCAATCCGAAAATATTTAGTTACTAATTAAATCTTTTATTTTCCAGTACTAAATTATCTTCTATATGATTCAATTATCAATAATAAATTGTTTTTTCACATAGTGAAAGTCTCGTATATCAAATAGCAATCGTTTTAATTGTTCGATTTTACTTTAATTATTGATTAGACAATAATTTTGATTAATCATATCTATGATTATTATGCATCGTTTTAATTCTATTCCATTTTACATTTAGTCTAATATCTAATTTTCTTACATTATAAATTCCGTACATCAATAATACAACTGACAGAGAAAAAATTTTAACTCAATAAAACGATACATATTCTTGTTTTTTTTTCTTATTTTCTAATAGTTACTGATATGATAGTATTTGTTGCTATAATCATTTGCTGGTATGTACAGTGGTTGTAAATCAATCTATAATTCGATAGAAGTAATACTTATAATTGTTGTGTGAAACGAAATACGAAATAAATTATTTAATTACAATTTGTTGCAACTATTTCAAATGAAAAAAAAAATGATATAAAATACAAATGAAAATCATTTGATTTAATGTACGTTTTTATAAATTAATTGACATTTAAAATTTGAATTACTTAATATGAAATTAAAATTTCTTTAATGTGTAGAAGGAAAGGGAGAGAGAGAAGCAATAATTGCTTTCTTTCCTTTCTTCTATTTCATATTTGCTTTTACAAACGATAGAAAAATTTCAAATTTAAATAAAATATTCGTAAAAATTCCATTCAAATACTGAAATCATACTGCTTCAGATTCTCATCCTATCTATATGAAACATGATTTAATGGATATTTTCAAAATGATATTTTTTTTTACTCTTTTAAAAATTTTACCTTTGAATTAAATCTTTCAGTTATGTCAAAATATCTAAAATCTAGAATGGTACTTTTCTTTTCTATATTTTATATTATATCCTTTTCTATTGATATCTATTACTTTTGCTTCTTTGGTAATTTTTTTTGTACAAATCTTCATATACATTTACTTCAGGTTAAAAAAGTAATCGTTATTCAATTAATTTCGTAATATTCAAAAGTGAGAAAAGATTATCAATTTTATCAATTTCATCAAACTTTTTTATTCTGTTTCAGTAGACTTATATCAGCCATAATTATGATAACTTATTAGAATGGCATATGATAGCTTATTGAAATGGCAACTATCTGAGAGTAGAATAAAATTAATTTTAATCAAGTGATAATCACACATGATGAATTTGAAGGAAAAAAGATTGGATAAACGAAAGAATAGTTTTGATGCAGTTTTGATTTACTTAAGAATTTCAAAACAAATAGATGAAAATGGTAAATTAACAATATTAAAAGTGATAACGTGATTTCCGTGTACATTGCGTCAAATGTGCATTTCACGTAGATTAGACCAGTAAAATAGATTAGATTTTTGTAAAATGGATCTTCATAGATTGTAACAGGTAACTGGTTATTTTGTTGAATGTTTCTATTTTTAAATTTAAAATTAACTTGATTAGAAGCAAATGATCAATTTGTTAATTAATTTATTGGAATTTGATAAATCACATAATTCTATTTACCAAAAGTAAAAAAAAAATCATTGAACTGGTAAAATAAGTTAATCATGAAATGATGGAATTCACCCACCTTTCCATCTTGATTTAAATAAAAGTGAATTTAAAATAAGCATTCAGTCTTCCATAGGACCGATGCTAAAATTGAAGATATGATAGGCAGAGCAGTTCAAAAATTATTTTTCTCAATGTAAAAATGATTTTAAAATAATCATAAGCCGTATTTTTATGAAGCATTGGCTAATCATTGCAAAATCCTTGGAGATTAAGGATTTAACTGAAGTGATCAACTTTGATAAGAGTTATTTGAAGTGTGATGCAGTTTAGATAGCAAACTTGATCATTTGCTAGGCTATTTTATATTGTCGAAATTTAGAGAGTACTACTTTTGGACTTCAAAATCTCATCGTAAATCATTATCTATCTTGCGAATCGCAAATATTATCCAGGCCTAAATGTGTTAAGAACAATTTTACAGGTTAAGATATTAGCTGCTCAGGTTAAAACTCCTGAAATGGATTGAGTTAATGAGATCTCTGCGCGATTATTCGCAATACTTCAGGTTGTTACCTGCCTACAAAGTAACAACTTTTCCCAGAAGTTTTGGTGTTACATTTAATTTTTGAATATTCTCTAAAATATTTTGTTTTCGACTTTCTGACTTCATGCAAATCAAACAGCTGTAAATGTTGTTAGTTGTTTTTCCATGAAATTTCGCTAATTTTTGAAATATGTGTGATCATTTTTTTACCAATCATTAAAATGATAATTTTCAACATTCATTAATTTCAATTATTAATTTTTTTTGATGGACAAATCCATAGAAGACTTTATGACTTATCAAGATAATCGGAGATGACGAAACGTAGAAGGCCATATTCGATATATGAATTCTGATATATGAAGTAATTATTTCCATGAAAGTGAAGAGATGAAAATTTGGCCATTTTCACTTCTAAATTTGACCGAATCAGGAGCTCACTCTCTCTCTCTCTTTTTCTTTCTAAAAGTGAAAAGGTTATCGGCAGATCGAATGGTTGAAATAGCATCTATCATATCAGTTAATCAGTGCAGAAGTTAAGAAGAACTTTATGACTGCAAGTTTAATTATCCTTTTTTATGTATTTGAACATTTGCTTTTTTTTTCAGTTCAAAAAAATGTTCAAATTGTGATACAACGTTTTGTTGAAATTTTACATTATGTTTCTTATTTCTCACCTGTGTTTTATTTGTGTTGCAGGCGATCGCAAACCTTAATAATGCCGTTGGCGATAGCATCAGTAGCAGAATCAAAAGGATCAAGGATTTTCAATTTTGTTAAAAATTGAAAATCTCATTCCTGAACGAATTTAAAAATCGATGATAACTTCTTGCATTGATTGATTGTAAGAAATACGAAAAAATCTACTTCAATTGACATGTATTCCCTTATCATTCATTTCACTTTACGAATGAGAATTTTTCATTCAAAATTTCCTACAAATATCCGTAAATATGACGTAAATGAACAGGTTTAGGGATACTTTTTTCTTTTGAAAGATTTGAAACTAATTAAATTTTAAAAGTATGAAAAAAATTATTCATTCGCTACTCTTTAGTTTTAATATCTCGTCTGATATTTCATATTTCAGTATATTGTACTTGATACATGCATCATCACTTCAACATTTATTTTCAGAATAATATAGTTATGTGATATCAGTACCCGATTACACCTTAACTGATAGCAATATTCTCTCGATCGGTATCCGAGAATGATTACAGCCATTTACGCAGGAATTTTGTCAAACAGAAATGTTTGGCGTCACTCAGTCGTCGTTAAAGAAACATTTTGTTTTTTAAAAAATAGATTTTTTTTGTCCTGTTCAAAATATTTTTATGAATTAGGAAAATAGAGCGCTTGAAATTTCGCTGAATTTTTCTCTTTATTTTTTTCTTTTCACTGATAATATGATAGGAGTTAACAACGACAACACAAAACGTTTTATTATCGTCGATAGCTTCTTAAATTCGTTTATTAAATTTTCAAAAAACTATTAAATTTTTAAAAAAGTGAAAATAATGATTAGAAAAAATAAAATGAAGAAGAGGATGTGCTAAATAGGGCAAAAGAAGTAGTGGATATTGGATGATAATAAAGTTCACCTTGAACAGGTAGTTTACATCAAATTAATTAACATTAGATGAATCGATAACCAATTGGAATAAGCGAAAATGAACCTCAGATTGTTAAGGAAAAGTTTTACCAAAAAAAAAAAAAAAAAAAAAAAAAAAGGAAAAATTA
>JABVXU010000443.1:0-45487 GCA_013365365.1 Cruorifilaria tuberocauda
AGTTTAATTAAGATTAATTAATTAAGGTTGGATTAAAAGTTAAACTAAGGATTAAAAAAGATTAAAAAAGATGACGTATAATAAAGTATAATAAAATGTATTGAATTAAATGAAATCTATTAAATTTATTAAATTAATAAAATTAGTAAAAAAATTAAATGCATTAAATTAATGTATTAAATTATCTTTCAAATATATTAAAATGTCATTTTTATCACATCAATCATCCAATTCAACGATTTAATTTCATTTGAATGAAAAATTCAATGCAATTCTGCAGGAATAAAGCATACGTTAGCAAGTGAAAAAATTGATTAATCGAAAATTTTTATTGAAATTCAAATTACAACAAAATTTTACAGCTATAAAACCGAACTGTATAAATTTCTTCGAAGAAAAAAAAACGAGCATTTTGCTAATTTTGAAAATTCATTTCTCAGTTGAAATCAAAATCTAAATAATTCGATAATAAAATAGTGAACAAAATCACTATAATAACTGAAGCACAAAATTTAATAAATTTGAATTTGATAATAAAATTAAAAATTTTACTTTTTGATAGTAATTATTTTCCTCAAATAAATTTCTTTTTTTTCTGTAATAACAAAATTATAGCTTAATGGAAATTTTCAATGAAATAGCAAATTGAATTATAATGATGAAAAACGAATTTAATTAAATGAGATATCATAAGGAGAAATGAAGCATGAAATTTTGAAATTAAGTCAACGAATGATTCAATTCTAATCAAAGTGAGCAATTCGTTTCTTTTTGTTAGCAAGCAATATCATTTGCGAGATTGCAAATCCTTCTTCAGATTCGATATCACAACTGGTAATAACAAGTAATACAGATATTGAAATTTGCTCCTGATATCCATCAAGTACTCTTCTCGAATCATTAGCTATTCACCATATCATTTAAATAGGCTTTCTCAACAACAACAAAAAAAAAGGCTAACAAATTCATTTCTTACTTCTCTGTAAACCATAAAGTTTAGTCATTGAAATTTCAAAATTCTACAAAAAATTGATAACTGAGAAGAAAACGAATAATTATTTTTGTACTTAATGAAATGAATCATTAAATACATACTGTTGTTTGAATTAAGGAATATTAAATTGCAAGATAATACAAAGTAGAAAATTTCAGAGTAAAAGCTTAATTTTAATGCTTTTACCTTAAACAGGGTAATTGAAGTAAGATCGGAAGCATTCATAAATAAAAAATGTCTTATCTCTATAAACTATTCGTAAATATTTGTATATTTACGAATAAATATATTATACAAATCGAATCGTATTCTTTTGTAATATTTTGAGAAGAGTAAGCTAAAGATTATTATCGAGATATTATCACGATTATCTTCCCTTTCTTTTGCAAATTTCCTCTGCAATGTTCTTTTTATCCGGAAACATTACGAAATTACGAATTACGAAATTCCTCCTACTAGCGTTTCCTCAAACGTCCAATAAAATTTGCATAGGTTCCACCGAATACCGAGCAAACTGTGCTGCCGTAAATTGTCGTCTGGCAATGAGAAATTGAAATGAGACTGTAACTTAAATAACCTGATTCGGAAAATATTTTTATTACGAATACCGTAGTCTGGAATTCCATATTCAAATTTTTAATGTTAAGAGTTAGAAAAATCTTTGAGATATTAAATTTTCATACTGGGTATCACTTTGAAAAATTATTGATTTTTGAGAAAGTTGTGCTATAATGATGACTGTAGTGTGTGGATTTCATTATTAGAATTACTGTGGCGTTGATGGCTTTGTTGTTTTACGTAATCTTCTTTGTTTCCCAATTATGATTAAAGTATTCCTTCTCTCTCTCTCTCTCACTCTCTCTTACAGATAACACAATATTTCCTGTTATCTCTTTGTTTACGTTATCAATTAAAATGAGCTTATCAATGGACGTATCGTTACTTCTCAGACCACCGCTATTTGGTTTCATTATTATGTAGGCATCGGTTTACGGATGTGTCGTCTGAGTTTTGATCGATGGGTAATCGTAATCGATAAGTGCACTATGATTTTTTTTCCCACAAGCATTTTTAGGATTTAGGAAACTGTGAATCTATGGTTTTTGTCTGTTCTAAAGAATTTTAATATTTAATTTACATGCTTTTATATATCCTATATATCCTTAATTGTTTCATCCATTATTACTGATGGAAGAATATAAAATGAATGGACATGAATGTTGAACTTTGTGTTTTATTATCACTTTGCAATAATGCATATTTATAGAATGACTGAAGTAATTAAATGTGCAAGAAGATACTGAATTGATAGAGTAAATTATCTGCTATATGCATTTTCATCCGTCCATTCATTCAGTACTTTAATTATACTCGTGAACTTCTTATTTTGTTTTCCACTTCATTGCTGAATTCGCGCTATCCTTTCACAGTGTGGGCAAATCTCATTTTGTCATATTTTGCAGTTGTTAGCATAAAATTATGGGAAAACCGAAGGGTATACGTACAGCACGTAAGTTGAAGACGCACAGACAAGCTCAGCGTTGGAATGATAAAGGTTACAAGAAGGCACATTTGGGAACACGATGGAAGGCAAATCCGTTTGGAGCAGCATCGCATGCAAAAGGCATCGTCTTGGAGAAAGTGTAAGTTATTTTCTTTTTAAATAGTTAGCATCGTGAGATATTTGTTTACTTTAACGATCGATATCATTTTGTAATATAAATTCAGGTTCGTTCAATCAAAAAAAGTCAAGTTTTTATTAATAATTCGCTTCTCGTATTCGGTTCCCCATATTTTTATGGCGACCAATCGTATTAGTAGCTTGTTTGTTCTTAGGAGATTTTTTTAGTCATTTTAAGGACATGCTTCAATTGTTATTCTATTTCAGAGGTGTTGAGGCGAAACAACCAAACTCAGCTATTCGCAAGTGTGTTCGTGTGCAACTAATTAAAAACGGAAAGAAGATCACAGCATTCGTACCAAATGATGGTTGCTTGAACTTTATTGAGGTAATCCTTTCGAACATGTTTTGCAACACTAATAGAAGATATTACATTTCTTATGTGTTAATTTGTTTTCCACTGTAACGTGAAATTGTTCGATTAAATCCTCAATCTAACCGTAGAATACTGATAAGAGGTTTAGTTATGTTTACTTTGCAGGAAAATGACGAGGTTCTTGTTGCTGGCTTTGGTCGGAAAGGACACGCTGTGGGTGATATACCTGGTGTGCGTTTTAAGATTGTTAAAGTAGCAAATACATCATTGATTGCATTATTCAAAGGGAAAAAGGAAAGACCACGTTCATAAATGGAAAATTCTTAATTGTTTCATTGTCGATACTTGTCGTATGTCGGCTATCATAAAAGGTTTTATTTATGCCTGAGTCGTAATCTGCATTATATTTTATCGCTCACAGGAAGATTACATGTCATTTTATTAATATAACAAAAAGGAATTTGTTCAAAAAGATATAGGGAAAGGAAGATTATCGAATTCTCGAATTGAGAGATATTTTTGCATTGTACGAATTATGTTTTACATACCATAAAAAAACAGCTGTTTAATTGAAAAAGCACATGGATCTGAATATATCCGCGATGCATGGCAAGAAATTTCCCTCTTGTCGTAATGTGTTCTATTATGAATTAACGGATTATGTCTTGTCGTAGTGAAATTCATTTTCGTCGAGCTGATCCATGTTGCTGATAGAAAAGAAGCAATATATTTTTTTTGATTTTTTTTTTGTGAGAAAAATGAGAAAATCACTAGTTTTTATTCTATATAGTCCCGTGGAGAAAAGACACTTTTTTTGTGCCGATTAAACTGCTAATGTTTGAGAGCTTTTTAAATTGTAAAAGAATTGACTTAAAAGAAAGTAAATAGCTAAGATTGAGTGAATAGAATCAGAGAATGTTTATAGGGGTGGGATTGCGGTAAATTTGTTCTCAGTTTAATTTGCTTCAGTAAAACTCTATTAGATTTATAAGATTATCTTTTGTTCCATTCATTTTCCATAATCGTTAAAGGAATGTGGGAAATTGATAGAAATACGGTTTAGCTAATCCATATATATCCCAAAGGAAAATGCGAAAACTTCGATTTTATGAAGTTTTTTTTTTCTTATTTGTTTTCATCCTTTATGAAATGAGAAGAAGCAAGACCAATTTCTTCCTGGGAGTATTTTTAAACTGAATGAAGATATGCCCTTTTTTTTTTTTAATTTCAAGTGAAATCATTGAATGAATCTTGAAGTACATGTTTATATGGTAAACTTCTTAATGTTAACTAGAACTTATTTAAAAATTTTCAGCAGCTATTTTCGAGTCAGAAATTTTCACAGGCTAAATTTCTTCATGAATGACATGCAAAAAAAAGCAAGAAATCGAAGTATTAAAGAAAGAGAATTTTTGCTAATCACAAATTTGCTTTTATCAATAGATGAACTTAATCGAATAACAAGAAAGCTGTCAGGCGTATTCTCCAATCAGGAACTCTGCACTTTTTTTTCCGCTTCATAGCATTTTTGTTATCGAAAGTTTGAACAATTCAAATGAAAATATCTCATCATCTATTAACTTATCCATTATCTTTCAGCACTTTATTTCTACTTAATTTTAACTTATATTTTAGAAATTATATACAATTAACTGATCATACTGCAGGAGGAAAGAAATTTTGTTGAAAAGTTGCTTTCATACTTTTACTTTTCTTTGCCAATTAAAATTTTTATTTCATTTTTTAAAAATTTTAAATCGCTAAAAAGTTAAAAATTGTCTGTCATTCAATTTATACTTCTTCCATTTCTCTAAATGCTCTACTTTACTTTATCAATCATTGATTTTATGTGATATAACAAAAGAGTTTAATCTGAAATTTAAATTATTAAAGCTATTAACCTTTCAAAGATTTTTTGGCGTCAAATTATTACAGATGTTTGTATTAGATGATAGATTCATCAAAATTTCATTTCTTTTATTTACCATGAAATTAATCTTTTCATTTTGAACTTTAAATCATTTTTCACCTTTAAAACCGGAAAATTGAAAAAGGAAGCTTGAAAATTTATTTTTAATCTGAGCAACAGATAAAACCTTAGCAAATAAAACCTGAAAGGTGACAATATGGAAAATTTTATGAATTTGAACTGATAACTGTGCGACTTTTTTTTTAAGTAGAACGAAAATAGAAAGAGAGGGAGAGAGAGAATGGAATGAGGTATTTGTTAAATTAAAAAATCATATTATTACTGTGCCATAAATTTCATATCAGTCGATATCTGATACTGTAACAGAATTACGGTGAGATTTATTTCATGATAAAATGATATGATGATAGATGGATCGTGATGATTTTTGAAATAAATTTCATTTTAGTCAAATTAAAATCATTCTTATTTCATATTCTATTTTCAGTTCTTTTTTTTTCACATCAACGAATTGATAAAATAATAATTGCTCGTTAAATTTGATCTGTTCTGTTGCTAGAAGTTTATTACTTTAAGCTTCATTTAAATTGCATAAATTTTAAAATTGCGAAACTTGATGAATATTTCAATTGTAATTGGAGTATTCAATGAGAAAAACAATACTATTGAAAATGGAAAAAAAATTATATTTGAGGAAATATAGGTTTAAACAAATATTTTGTTTAAGTTTCCATTTTTGCAAGAGTCTAATTTATTAACCTAATCAATCAATTGATAATCAATAAAAGATTAGCTAACTTAACAAAATACGAGAATTCAAAAACGGTGATTTCAATATCAGTAATTAATAATAAAATATTGCACATACAGTATTCATCATAGTTATTTAAAATTAATTGAATTATTAATTGCAGAATTATTTGAAATGTTTAAATGATTAACGTACAAAATGGAATCTTTAAAAACTCATTGATTGTTTTAAAATATAAAATAATCCATTATCAATATTACTTAATAATTAATGGTTAATTAACAGTTTAGAGTTATTAATTAATTAATCATTCCTAATTTTCAAAATTTAAATCACTTCAGAAGTAAATGCTCAAATCCTGGATTTATCGTTATTCTTTCGAGAAATTATTTTCTAATTTTAGAACTAAAGTAAAAGTTTACTGAATGCTGGAACAGTAATAAAGATATACTGATATGTTGTCACTACTACTTTCTCATCTATTATCAAGGGTATCAGCTTTCATAGTTACTCAAAGTTATCAGTTCAAAAATTAATACAATCGAGGCTAACGCTACCGATTAATTGTAATGATAGTTTGCATGATTGAGTGGAATAGTCCATTGTTGATTAATTAGTACAAAATATAAATTTTTTAAACTAATCAATATATTATATTAATTATACTATTAATTATACCTTTATATAATTATCTCATTACTCAGTTGCATAAATAATCATAATCATAATCATAATTCTCATTATTTCCATTATTTCAACTTAGAAAATTAGCAAATTTTTATTTCATGAAATAAAATGATTTGAAAGAAAGTAGAAATATTCAAAATTCAAAGATTAAATGTCAAAATTCGACGAGTTATTCGTTAAATTTGATTTTTGTTTTTTTCTGAATCCTTCATTTTTCATTTTGATCAATACAATTTCTATCCTGATGATATTATTTAAAGTATTAAGCTATTCTTTTACCTATTTCACCTAATTCATATCAGTTTTTTAATTTCCATATTACCATATTTTCCATTATTTCGATTATTTTCCCTTTTTACTAGAAATTATTTTTTAGCGGAATGTATGATAAAATGCGCCATGCAACATTTACGGTAATTTAAAACTGATGTATTCATTGGCTATAATGATAGTTACAATTCATCTTTGGTTATCGCTATTGGATAATGGAATAAATCAGGTATTAATAATACATAAAATAAATTTGTTTAAACGCTTCTACGTAAATATTGACGTGAAAGAATACGTAACAACAATGTATTTTGATAAAAAAATATATATGTTTGAGTAAAGTATGAAATGAAATTATTGTATGGTATTTGATAATGTATGTTTAAACAATAATACTATTTTTAAAAAGAAAAGTTAAAAATTGTTCAGGAAAAATATGATCGTTATATTTTAGGTTACTGTATTTTTTAGTTTACTATACTTTAGGCTATTCTAGGTTATTTTAGGTCGCTGCAACCGGTTTTCATGCTCCCAATTTCAAGAAATCAAATGGATTATACGATATTATGGCTGATGATGAATGGGCAAAACAATGGTCCAAGTATAATCGGAGGAGCAATGATGAAAAGTATTACTCTTTTAAGCTAATTTTATCAATTCACATCCTGATGTGATATCTTACTTATTACTCAATTTTAATAAACTTTTATCAATTATCTAAAAAAGTATTAAACAAATATCAGCATAAATGATAATTCTGATTGCAATCATTTTCTTGTTAAACTGTTAAATTGATTTAAAAAGTATTATAAATGATAATTCTAATTTTGCTGTTAAACTGTTAAACTGATGAAGAAAAAGTATTAAACCAATTGCAGTATAAATGATAGTTTTCATTGCAACTACATTTCGGTATTTTGTTAAATTTTTCTTAATTTTCCTTATAATGATTATATTTTGCTATTTTTATCAGCCAAAATATCACTTTTTATCAATTTTCCTTTACTTAATTACTTTCATTTTCAAACATATATGCAATCTATGATAGATTAAAATCCAACTAAATTAAAGAGATTTTTCAAGAACATTCTCTAAAAAAAAAAAAAGAAAAAAGAAAAAATTGTTCTGATAATTGATAACTTCTAATTTGCAATAACTTGCTATTTATTAACCAATTATTCTTAAGTAAGTTTCATTTATTGAAAGTTCAAAAAAAACTTACTTCGAATTAAAATTTTTATTAGCAAAAATTTTCGATAGCAATAATGATATTGCTATTATTTTGTATTATATGAAAGAATGAAATTCAAATTTTCTCTAATCTTCGTTTTTCATTGCCAATTAACTTGCTAAAAGTGCTTTCAATTCAAGCTTTTTAATTTGATTCTAATTTAAAAGTTTCAATTCTAGCTTTTTGATTTAGTTTTAATTTAAATGTTTCAATTCTATCTTATTAATTTATTTAGGAATGGATTAATTTATTACCTTTCAATTTTAGCTTTCTAATTTAATTCAGAAGTTTTAATTCTGAAGGTTATTTTTCACTTGCTTTCTAAGAATTCTAAATTTAGAAAAAAAAGAAGAAAAAAAAATTACAGTGAAACAAGCGATCTATTGCATTTTCTAATTCGTACGGATTACGATCACCGGAAAGAACCGGAAAATGATAATGGAGGTTTGAATGTTTGATATATGATCAAGATTAGGCTAATTTTCATTCCAATTAAATAATGCGTTCAAAATAAGTATTCTATAATTCCAATTATCAAATATCTTTATGAAGCTGATTTGATGAGTTTTTTAATTTTCAATAATAAATTTTTTTTAAATAAACTTTTACAGAAGCAGTTACAATCAATGTATCAATTGTTGTTAGCAATATTCGAGCTGTTTCTGAAGTTACTATGGTAGAAGAATTTCCTCATTCATTTCTTTTAGAATTTCTTGTTTTAAGCACTTTATTATCATTACTGATATTAGCGTAGTGATATTATCATTATTCTGGTGATATTATCATTACTGTTACTGGTGATATTATCATTATTCTGGTGATATTACCATTACTGTTACTGGTGATATTATCATTATTCTGGTGATATTACCATTACTGTTACTGGTGATATTATCATTATTGTGGTGATATTACCATTACTGTTACTGGTGATATTATCATTTATTGATTGAATATTTGGGTAACTTTCAACTGTTTTTTTTTCATTCTAAAATTATCATTATCAAAATTCTTCGATATGTTTAAATACGTTTCATAATAACGTATAAACTCTATTAAGGATTATGCTCTTGAATTGTTTTATCGTGAATCATGGTTAGATCAACGATTACGTTATCAAAATTATTTCAAAACATCGAAATTATCACTACACGAGAGTTACATCAATTTCTTATGGCATCCGGATACATTCATGCCAAATGCTGTTGCTTCAAAGAATCCACAACAACATTCAATTTCACATCGTTCCTTATTGAGGTCAGAATCTTTTTTTCCTATCATTCATGGTGAATTTTTTGAGTTTGATTGATAGCAGTGATATCATTATTGATTGATAGCAGTGATATCATCATTCTTTATTTTATTGAAGGTTGATTTTGATGGAGAGAATTTTCTTGTGAAATTGTTAAACGATTTTCTCAGTCTTATTTGGAATCTAATAGAGTATGCTTTTAATTTGTAGAGTTTAAGTAAAAACTCTTTCTTGTAAACAGAATCTAGCAGAGATTAGCAGTAAGACTGGAATAACAGCTTTACTTATTAGAAACGGTAACAAGCAGTATACTTTTAATTTGTATAGTTTATAACAGCATGATTCAAACTCTTTCTTAGCGCAGAGATTTGTAGGATTGTAACGCAGAAAGACTGGAATAACAGCTTTACTTATCAGAAACAGTAACAAGCTAATAGAGGATACTTCTGTAACTGTAACGGTAACTGTAACTGTGATTGAGGATCTGTAGGAACTGATATTCACGCACTGGCGTGATCTTTTGTAGCGTAAAAATTTGTAAAGATGAGATTTACAAAGAGGGAAAATTAGATTTCAAGGAATGTGATTGAATTGGAGATAAAGATTGCTATAAAGAGAAGGATGGTTTTACTAAAGCTGATAAGCATGGAAACGGATGTAAAGCTGATAAGCATGGAAACGGATGTAAAGCTGATAAGCATGGAGACGAATGTAAAGCTGATAAGCATGGAGACGAATGTAAAGCTGATAAGCATGGAAACGGATGTAGGATTGATAATATGATGGGAAGGTTTAGATTAGTTATTTGAAGTAATGATAAAATGCTAAGATTAAAGTGCAAATTAGCTGTGATAATATGATAATTAAAAGAAGAAGCATTGCAATTTAATGAATCATTAAAAAAATTTTTTG
Source organism: Cruorifilaria tuberocauda (assembly GCA_013365365.1). Lineage (NCBI taxonomy): Eukaryota > Metazoa > Nematoda > Chromadorea > Rhabditida > Onchocercidae > Cruorifilaria > Cruorifilaria tuberocauda. The sequence goes on from JABVXU010000443.1 coordinate 10,025, forward strand.
TGAAAGAATTTAATTAATTAGTTTAATTACATAAATTGGTTATATAATTATGTTGTATAATTACTATAGTTCTTAAGTTTTTTGATATCATTCGATATTTTTCATTAGGTTTACAATTAAGTAATAACTTAAATAGAGAATATATGTAATCTGTGATAAGTGATAGATAATACAAGAGATAGGCTATATTCATTTCTAGTTGCGATCATGCCTATTTTATTTAAGATTAATTAATTTTTGATAGATTTTTCATAAAACTTTTTCCCATTAGCTATGGATATCACTTTTTTTTGCATGATAACTTTCATCATACAAATTTTTGCAAAATGTTCTGAACGATCTGATTTATCTAGCATAACTTATCAGTTATCAGTTATCTTATCAGATGGCACAAATATCAACTTTTTGCATTTGAGAAAATGTTTTCGATTTGTTTTTAGGTTAAGTGAAGATGGGACAGTTCTCTACAGCAGGCGTATTTCCATTGTGGCCGAATGTCCAATGGATCTTACACTTTTTCCATTCGATTCACAATTATGTAAACTTGGCATCGAAAGTTGTTAGTTCTGACTTATGACCCTTAACGTTACCATATTTCTGGAGATTATATCAACAAAAAGTACCTTGATTTTACATTTCATTGAAATGAAAAGTTAAAGGAAACGAATAAATGAAATTCAATGAGTTTCATATAAGTCATATTTCATTAATTATTCAGCTTAATGAATTGCTTATTTGTTTTATTGAATTGTTGAATAATAATTAAATTATTTTGCAGATGGATATACAGCAGACCGTGTCCGATATTCCTGGTCAAAAGATGCTACAGCACCGCTATTGCTTCATAAAATCCGGTTACCGGATTTCCAAATTAAAGAAGCTTATGTAACGAGTGTTATTGAAAATTATGCTACAGGTTAGCATAAAATTGTTATTTACGGTTTTGTTTTTTTTAAAATTGTAAATTTTTCAATTTGAATTTTTAAATTTTCTGATTTTTGCGAATTTTTGATGGTAAATTTTGTAAACTGTAAAATTTGTAATTTACAAACTTTGTAAATTTAAATTTTACAGTTTATAATTTTACACTAAATTTTTGTTGATTTAAATAAATTCATTTATGGAATAAATTAATGAACATTAATTGATCTTATTGAAATGGATTATTTATTTACAGGTAATTACTTATTGAAATAAATTATTTATTTTACAGGTAATTACAGTAGACTTTATGTATGTTTTGTATTTGATCGTTCTTCCGGATTTTGTCTGATGCAATTAGTGGTACCATCGACAGCAGTTGTTATTACTTCATGGGTTTCATTATGGATGGAAAGTGAGACTGAATTTCAGGCAAACTTTTTTCCTTTTATTAATTAATTGCTCTTTGTTTTAATTATAACTTAAATTTGTACAAAAATTTTCTTTTTACTAAAACTTAAATGAATTCTTTAAAATTTGAAAATTTGATATTGCAATTAAATAGAGGTAAACTTTAGGATATGGTTTCAATCATATTAGCAATAACATTCTTAATTTTCTCATACAATGAAATGATGCCACGTGTAAGCTATATTAAAGCTATGGATATTTATCTTGGTTTGTTATCTTAATTTCTTCAATTTTTCCTTTCGAAAACTCTTATCAGCACTTATCTTATCAACACTTATCACACTATCAACACTTCAACATTTAATCAGTTTCTTTTGTTTATTTAATTTAAAAAAAAAGAAATTTAATTTTATTAATCTTGATGAAGTATCGTATATTTCAATGCATATAATTTTACTAATAGGTTTTGAATTTTTCAATTTTTAAAAATGAATTAAATTATTTTCAGGTGTATGCTTCATGACTGTATTCTTATCGTTAATTAAGATTGCTTTTGTGAGATTTATGCGACAGAGGCTTGAAAGGTGGTTATTCGATAAATTAGCATTTGTTATCTTAAGTATTACTTTAAACTTTAATTATCAGCATGAGCGCTGTTGCCTTAAATATTACTTTAAATTTTAATTACAATAGGAATTAATAATAGTCATGCAAAATAATTGCGCTAATTTTAAGTAAAGAAAATAATTATAATTATTTAAAAATACAATTTTTTTTTGCGTAGGTGAAAAAATGTATAAAAATAATTATACTAATTAAAATGCTTAACAAAATTTTAGTTTTAATAAAATTGTAAAATTTATTCGTTTACTTTTTAAATTTATTTGTTTACTTTTTAAAATTTATTTACCTAAAATTAATAAAAAAAAATGTGATTGCACTGATTTAGATGCAATAAAATAGTGTGTAATTTAAATGAATAAAATGAATTAATACGAAATTTAATTAATAATTCGTTATCAAATTTAATTAAAAATTCATTATCAAATTTAATTGATCAAACAACGTTTGTGCCTTCTTCTGCCAGATGTAATACATTCAGCAGTGGAATAATGAAAAACGGAACAATGATTGAAAATAGATGTAGAAAGCGATCATCAACGGTTGCATCGATGTTAGCTAAGATTAATATGGCTCGAAATGATACATTTAATGAGCCTAGTGGTAGTATGATGGCTGTTACATCATCTCGTACAGCTTGCATCGATTTTGATTTATCATCATTACATAGAAGGTAAATAATTGATTCTGTAAATCCGTAAATAGTCCTATAATATTTTGAAAAATACGATAAATTAAGATTTAGTATAAAGTATAACAGTATAGTATAAAAAAGTATAAAATATAGTATAAAGTATAAAAAATAACGATAATATTTAGGAATTTCAGATTGAATAATTTGTAATAATATTTGAGAAAAATGATAAATGAACACACTGATGAAATTCTCGTGATCTATAAATCATCACATTTGATTTATAGATCATGTCATTTATCTAATTCGCATACATCAATTTCAATAAGTGATCCAACCGAATTAGATCATTATTTGGAGAAAAAACGTGATTTACAACGATGTTTCACTTTAAGAAATCTATTAAATAAATGTCGATTATCAAAAAAATCAATACAAACGTTTCATTGGATATCACAGGTTTACTCATTATTACTTTTCTTTTTAATCCTAACTTTAAATACCAGCAAGAATTCTTTGAAGAGTATTTTATCAATCTTGCAAACAGGTTATCTGTTTTTTTTTTTTATCAACGCTTATCATTAAATATATCATTAGATGATTGATGAAAATCTTGAATAAACAAGAATATAATTTAATGAATTTTAACATAATCCATTTTTTTTTCAAATGATAATTTTTAATGATAAAAGTTTCTAATTGAAACTTTGCAATTAGATTTTTAACCTTTTTTTTTACTCAGAAGTTTTAAATTTCTGATATATCTGATATATTTCTGTATTTCTCAATGAAATTACTTATGATTTTATCACGAAAACAAAAAGGTAATAGTTTTCGTTATTGATTTTTCATACTTTATTAATGATACTTAAATACTGCAAGTGATAATTCTACTACTTTCAGGTTATCTTTATGATAACATTCGTGTCATTTTGTTTATTCTATTTTCTATTATATCCAAATATGAAAGTGAGAATGGAAGATGCTGAATGTGATCGGACAAAATCGGAATGGTTCGCCGAAATTACTTGATCATTCGCCACATCGCCCTCTATAGATTGTTTTATCAATTTATTGATTTGAATAAAATCGAATAATACTTACTTTCGTTTACTTTTTTCCTGAGAAAATTTCTTAGAATTAAAATTTAAATAAATTATTAGCTAAAAGATTTATTTGTTTTTTTGTTTAAATTAGAAATGTTAAAATTTATATATCACTTATTAATTTCATATTTTTCATACGAACTTTGTTTAATTTCATTTAATTTTAATCAATCCATGAAGAGATAAAAAGAATTTAAACTTTGATATTTACAAATATAAATTATTTTCCAATACTATTCAATATTTTCTGTATTTTGAAATTTCAAGTTTTCAAAATTTTTTCGAAATAGAATTGAAAACTTAATTAATTTTTTTATAGCTGAATATGAAAAATGTTGCAAAAAAAGTTATCAAATTGTTTGGAATTAACTTGAAGATTTGAATTATTAATTAAGTAATTAAAAGAAAGTTTCTATTGTCTATTGGTTTTCCCAAAAAAAAAAAAAAAAACAAATTATTAAGCGTGAGAACTGTTTGGAATTAGCTAAAATGATTTGAGTTATTAATTAATTAGAAAAAAAGCTTACATGTCAATTACTATTTAATTATTATTTTCAATTATTAATGAAATTAAAAAATAACAGAAGGAAATTTTTTATTTTTCTCTTAAAAGATTCATCCATCTAAAATTCTCCAAAATACACTTAATATACAAAATATGCAATAATATACGAAAAATATTTTCAACTTATTTTTCCTCTCTCTCTCTCTCTCTCTCTCCCTTTCCTTGTTTTTTCATATTTTCAAATGCTCATTTTTTTTTTTGTTTAATCCTTGAAACAAAAGAAAGAATTACTGTGTTCCCATTTTTCTTTTCTTGGAATTTATTGTTTCTAATTAATTTGTTTAATTAATTCACAGACAAAGTTATTAATACTTTGCAAATTTATTATCATCATTGTTTAAAAAATTGATTTAATTGAATGTTACGTCATATGCGATCAATCAATCAATCAGTATTGTTTCGAATGAATTGGTAACTTTTGGAAAAAAAAAACTGATTATCATTTTTTTGTTTGTTGTTTTCCTCAACAAATGATTGCAAATGCATGATTTAATAATCGGATCAATTCCAATTTATATTTAATTCAGTTTAGCATTCGCCTTATTTATCAGTGTGTTATCAATAATTTCCTGTTAATTTATCCATTCACAAAACTGATAACATTCACTTTCTTATTTTTAAATTGTAATTCGAAATTCTAACTCTTCGATATTTCTCAGCTAACATCATGCTAGCATCGTTTATTGTTTCTTTTCAATATGTTTCATTAGTAAAATCTCTTCACAAATCAGAAAACAAATATTTCATAATTGCAATTTGGGTATTTGAAATTACAAAACTACAAAAAATACACAAACATACACACATACAAATGCAAACACATACAAACGCATGCATATATTTACATACACACAAATACGTATACAAACATACACATACAAACACATACACGCACATGCCTGTAATGTACACACGCACGCAAACACAGCTACGTATACACGTATATATATACTTACGTACACTACACGCACATGTGTGCACAAATATACCTACACATACACGTACACGTATGCATATACTTACATATACGGAATTGCTTAGTAATATATTAACCTTATCGAATTGCTCAGTACTTGTTTATAAATTTCATTGAAGTATAAAATGAGAATCAGCAAAATTTAAAATGCTAATAGGCGAAACGAATAAGGGGAAGAGAAAGAAGGAAAGAGAGAGAGAGAGAGAGAGAAAGAGATGGAATAAATTATCATCAGATCCGTTCCCCTTCATTCGCAACAAACATTCAACATTGCGCATCCTCCCGTCAAAAAAAAATGAATAAAGATTTATAGAATAACATGCACATGCACATGCACTTGCACTTGCACGTCATTGTACACATGCATGCATATCAACGTACGCATACGCACACATACGCAAATACGTATGAAGAGATATTATACATGCATACATATACATGTACACATACACACACATACATACATGCGTGAATACATACACATACGTGTACACACACATACATACATGCGTGAATACATACACACACATACACACGTGTACACACACGCGTAAACACACATACATACACATACAAACACATGCACTCAGACACATACATACACTTACATGTAGCACAATATACATATACACACACATACAAATACATATACAAGATGCACACATACACACACATACAAATACATGTACACAGACACATACATACACTTACATGTAGCACAATATATACATACACACACATACAAATACATGCACTCAGATACACACATACACACACATACAAATACATACACACAGACACAACATACACTTACATGTAGCACAAAATATACATACACACACATACAAATACATGCACTCAGATACACACATACACACACATACAAATACATACACACAGATACACATGTATAGACACCGATGGATGCATGTGTACATTAAAGAAGCTTTGATCGCAAGAAAGCTTACCAGGGAAAGTATGGAGAAAAAAAAGGTTGTTATGGTAGGAGGAGAGGAGGATCGATACGTCTTCGCTTCATAGTTCGATGAAATTTAGAGAGGAGAGATGAGGGAGAGTGTTCCTCCCTCTCCCTATCACTCCGATCGCTTTATCTAGAGATATAAGCTTCCAGCAATCGATGATTGGTTCTTTTACATTCCTCCCTTTTTCCCTTTACTATCACTTATCTTTTATTTTATTCCCCTATTTATTTATTTTATTTGTTTATTCACTTATCTGTCTTATTTATTTACTTTAATTGATTAATTAATTTATTTATTTTATCTAATCATGTATTTATTATTTTATTTATTTATTTACTTCATTCAATAATGTACTTATTGTTCAATTCTTCCATTTAATTTGTTCATTTATTTGTTTATTTAATGATGTATTGATCATTCAATTCTTCCATTTAATTTGTTCATTTATTCATTGATTTGTTTGTTTATTTATTTATTTATTTATTTATTTAATGATGTATTTATTATTCAATTTTATATTAGAATTTTTATAATAGCGAATTAATTTCTTAATTCTTTATATCAAATTCTTAATTTTAATCAGTCTTTATCAATAATTTACCCTCTATCTCTTCCTATCCTATCTCTGCGATCTCTTCTATTTTCCGCTTACTTTCACTTCAGTAATACAATATTGTAAACTATAATAATTCGCTATCCATAAGTGCTGGGTGTTATACAAAAAGATAACATAGCATGATAAATAGTATGATATTTAACTTTATCATATCGCTATCTTAATTTTATCATGATAGTCATTTATCCGATAATCAATTATTCTTCACAATATTTGACATCGCCATAATTCTTTTCCATCTCTTTCTTAGCACTATTTTCTTCCCCTTTTCCTATCTCTGTTGCAATGCAAATTATTTACCTATTTGATATTTACCTATTGACTTAATCTTACTACTACAATAACATCACAGTAATTCTTTTCTCTCTTTTTGATTGCAACAATTTAAGCAATTGTGTATTTTCCTTTAGTGGATGGCAATTAGTATGAAATTGTTTCTCAAATAATTGCTGGTTGTTGCCATGGAAAGGAAAAGGAAAAGTGACAACAGCGCCATTTTTGAGAAATGAATGTTACGACTAAAAGCTAACTGTATGCTCAAAAGCACCTTTCATTCATTCATTTTAAAATCTTTACCTTAATTTATGAGATAATTTAATTTACCTTTCATTTTCATCAATATCATGTCATGATAATTATCGTCATAATCATATATATCATGATAACATAATCAATAATGATAATTATTTTTGATGATAATTAGTAATATTTATGTTCTGATATTTTAATCAATCAATTTAGCCATTTTTCTATTTGATCTGTTTGTTTATTTTATTTAATAATATTTATTTATTTAATATTAATATATTAATAGTAATATGTTATTCAATTTTATTGATTGTTAGAAAAAATCAATCAGTACAGTCAATATTTGATAATTGAAAAATTTTTAAATTTAATATATGAGATAATAATATATTAATTTCATGAATTATCATAAGTATCATGATATCAAAAAATAATTATCACTAATTACCATTAAAATAATTATCACCATTTTTAATGATATAATAATTGATATTTTTTGGTGGAGTTTTTAATATCGTATCGTAGATATATTATATTATTAATTTCATGTTATCATTTTCACATAGTAAAATTTAATTTATTGAATTCATATAAGTTATTGATTACTGGAATCATTTCATTCTTCTCGGTATTATTTCATGTGATTTTTTCATTTCTTGAAAGATATACACGAAGTGTTTTTCTCTCACATAATTATCATATATTCTTTCATGTGATAATTTCTATCTAAATAGTCAGTATCATTTATGCTTGATTTATTATCATTAATTATCGTGATTCATCATCATTTAGAGATTATGAATGCAACAATGACATTCAATGAATTAACGATGAAAATACTGGAAATAATAGAATGGCCTAACATTGATAGGAATTGCACATCGTTATCAGATCAACCATCAGCATATTTCTTTATCAAAAGTAAGTTGAATTTTTTAAATATCAATTATTCTTTTTTTAATTTTCAAACTTATATCTTAACCGATTTTTTAATGATTAATCAAAATAATTCCATAGCGATATCTTTCATCTATTCCATTCCTAATCATTTTATCATTATCATTATCAGTTTCTTTTTGTGCAATTCTATTTTATCCATTCGAGAAGTATTACTATTTGTAGTTGTAAGCTTTGAGTTTTAACATTATTGATTGTTTATAACGGAGAGCCTTATTGGATTTAATTTTCGAGACAGTTATTTGAATTTAAGATTGGGATGTTCATGGAATAACAATAGAGAAGGAAAGAGAAAGAAAAAGAATAAGAAAGGAAGAGAGAGAGAGAGAGGGAGAATTAAGCTGATAATCGTAGAACGGAGTCCAATTGATCCCATCTAATGTATATAAATGTCCCTTTATTGGGTAGGATATGAACAAAAATCGTTTAGACATACAAAAGAAATGGACGGTAGACGTGACACACGTGGAAACATGACGAGTGGAATCGTACGTGAGAGAAAGCCACAGAAACACAAAACAGATAATTCCATGATAACCCGTCTGGTCCTTTGAAGAGGGACAGACGATGGAAATTAGGAAAATCATTTGATATTAATCATTCTAGGATTTTACATAAGAAGATAAAGAGTATGTATTAAAGTAAACGAGACACCTTAGCGAAATTCTTAATTAGAGATTGTGGTAAACAATTTTCTTATCATAATTTATCAGTTATAGGAAATACAAATCAGTAGTACTAATAATTTCCTTTCAACGATTGTAAATCTTATCGATAAGAATTGCTATTTTAGTTATTATACAATACTTTGATAAGCTTTTATCAAGGCCTAAATGATAAGCCTTTATCATTGTGATAAACTTTTATCATCAAAACCTATCATGATAACAAAAAAAATATGTTAAAAGTGAAAGAAGATAGGCGAGAAAATAAAAAGTGTAATAGAATGATTGATAAGACAAAAATGGATGGAAGCATTTTTTTTTTGAAGGAATGTAGGATGTATTCTTTATTTTTCGTTATAATTATCACATTATCATGATATATGAATGATTAACATTCATTTCATTCAAATATTTTTAGATGTACATGGCGCTCAGTTTATTCTCATATTACTTGCAACAGTTTTTACCTTTATTGTTTTACTGTTAGCAGCTGTTCAATGGTTTCATGTATGGATGTATGTTGCTGAAGAGAAACGACAAAATAAACTTTATTTTTTACTTTCATTATTTCCGGTAATTGTTTTAATTTCATTTCTTCTCTTTTTTTTTTTATGAATTCCTACAAGCAGCTATAATTTAATAGTTTATCGAAATTAAGATTTTTTCATTATGCTTATTCTTATTTATTTATTTACTTAATTTATTATGCTACTTATTCTTTATTTTCTTACTTTGATCAGACTGTTTTCTCAAATACTAAAATTTTTTTTTAAAAAAAAAAGAGTAAATTATGATAAGCTGTGTTGTTCTACTTTCGATTTCAACTCTTTTTTTTTGTTTCCAGAAAATTTGAAATAAATTAACTAACTTTAAAGATATTCTTAATGAATCTCTTTTTTTCACTGATAAAACTTAACACTGTCAAATATGAATTTTTTAATTTCAATATTTTAAATGAAAATTATTTTTTTTATACAATTTAAAGGTATCAACAATGTGCTGCTATATCGGTATGATATCACCACGTACATCAGTGATAATGTCCTCACTTGGTGTTCTCTACTTTCTTACATGCCTATTTATACTGATTTCGCTGATAAGGCATTTATTCGGTAGTCGTGATACATTTGCAGCTATTCTTCTAATAGACAATAAGCCAATTGATTTTCAAAGTCCACCATTTTGTTGTTGTTGTTCATTTTTACCAAAAGCAAAAAGTACCGTGTGAGTTATTATTGATTTTTTTCACTTTTTTGTTTTTTTGAAAATATAAAATATAATTATTCTTCATATAATTTCCCAAAAGATTTTCTTAATCTTTTATTTTATAGGCGTAATTTACGACAACTAGAATGGTTAGTCTTACAAGCACCAGTAGTTCGTGCAATGATCGTTACATTTAATGTGATTGCAATTGCAGAATGGCGTGAAGCTGCTAATAAGTATTTTCATTCCTTTTTTTTCTTTTGTTTCAATTATGATACTTGTTGTGATACATGATACAAGTTATGATACAATAATAATATAACGTTGTAATTATAAATTTTAGAAATGATAGTTGTAAATTATAATTCTTATACGAATTTTATTAAATATTTTCAATCAATTTAATTATCATCTTGTAAAACCATAAAAAATTATTGATTTATTCTAATACTGATAAATGATCTTGTAAATACAATATTATATCATTTATATCAGTTATATTGCAAATTTCGTTAATAATTACTTAATTAGTTTAGAATATAGAATCGATTGAATTTTTTTCTTTTCATTTCAGATATATACACTTTAGTGAAACGATTTCCGTTGCTTCTTTATTACTTGCTATTTTTGGTGTTCATACGTTAGCTCGTCTAACTTCCGTAAGTATATTTTCCGTGTAATTTTTTTTGTTTAAATTTGCTTTTTTAGTTGAAAAAAGAAAATAATTAATTTTAAAGGATAAACTTGCTGATTATGGATTCATGACAATATTTCGTGTTATTGATACTGCACTTCTTTTTTTCACCGCTCAACAACCAATGATATTTGAGAATATTTTAATTCGATTTAATGTTTTAAAATGTGGTCCATTACTGTCTGCACATGATAATGCTCGATGTTAGTTTGAAATTTTACAAAAACATTCTACATTTTTATTTTCACATTTCATTCCCGTAGACGTACATTCTCGTAGTAAACAAGAAATTCCAATATGTTTTCTAATTGTTGCAAGAATTTTTGAGAGCTAACAAAGTTAAAATCTTCAAGATAAATAAACTCTCAAACTAACGGATGTGTATTTCTTCTTTTCAAAAAAAGAATGAAAAGAAAAAATTTTATCGAATAATTTTATACTTTAATAATTATACATAGCAATTTATAAATTATTTTTTCGTCAATTAATTTTAAGGTTTATAATTAGTAACTATTCGATTTAACATTTCTATTCCTTCTTTATTTAATTAAAAAAAATTTTTTTTATAGCTGTAATGATTATATTTCAGTTATATGTAATTTTGTGATTATCGTGGAAATGTTATTATTATCATTATTTACATCTTTCATGGTTTCACCATCACGAAGTGCTCTATTCGATTTGTATGGTTCTAAGGGAAGAAATGATGTTCAATCCAGACTAACTGAGGAAAGCCTTTTGAGCAATCGTGAAACAGACGTTATTGTTTTAACTTAATGGCTAGCTTTATTGTAGAATATGAAATATGATAATTGTATATGAATTATCTTATCAAGAGTAATATTGCATTTGGATTTCTTGATTTTGATTTGCCGTAATTCGAGTTAAGTGAAGACTAGATTTCAGTAAAGAGGATTTTCTTTTGGATGTTATCAGATAATTATCATGCGTTTAGTTTCAATCTAATAGATCGTCGCTTTGATTTGTTGAATTGAAGGTTTGCTTTAGACTTTTCTTGTAATTGGAGTCCGGAAGAAATTCGTTTGAATGAAATGCAAGAAGACGGCTCAGTTAAAAAGAAACAGTAATTAACTAATAGAAGAGATTTGCAAACAATTTATTTTTAAGGGTATGTTAAAATTTCACTAAACAGAAAGATAGCAAGGAATGCATTACATGGAAACATCATGATACAGTTGGATATCAAGATAGTAACTAAGAGAAGAAATGGTTTCTATAAAGCAGTTAAACGATTAATCATTTGATGGAAGGGTGTTTAGATAAGTTTCACTTGCGATAAGACAGGAAATGTTTAGATGAATTTTTTCGATACAAATTGTTTTTATAATAATGCATTTATCTCACTTTGAAAATTGCAATCAGCTTTAAATCCTTGAATAATCGACTTTATTTCTTCATAATTCCTTTAATTGATGATATATTGTCAATAGAGAGGTTTTTTTTTCGGATATCACAAGCAGTTTCATTTTCCAGACGCCCAAAAAGCTGATAATTAGTATTTCAGGCGATAATTAAGTATCGCAGATACAAAAATAGAAACGATGGAGGATATTACTCCAAAGTGAATCGCACAATAGATTTTCTTCTGTAATTGGTTCTTGAATATCTTTGATCCAGAAAAATCTCGTGCAATTCTATCCTGTTGAAAGTAAATCCAATTGCAAAAAAATCTTTTTTATATCGGATATGCTATGAAAGAATTAAATTAAGTGATAATTTTTCACCTATACTTTGGTTATTTACAGTGACTGATCGAACGACTTCAAAGTGTAATGAATGTAATGAAGTAATCAGTGATCAATTGCAATTCCATATTAACAAAAGGATAAGTGATACGACAGATCAGACATTTTCCTTTGTTCGGGATTGTAATAATACCCCCGCTAAGTCGGGGAATGTAATCGGTCCGCGATATAGGACATTATTGAGACTTTTCTTTCCTTTAAGGTGCGCTGAAGCATCATAAACAATTCTATGTTTGGTAGTTGATTTATATTTATTAGGTTTATAATTTCATAATGTGGTAGGTAGTGGATAATGCTTATTTGATCTATCATATCATTTATGGCAATTATGCCTGATCTGTCGTATCACTTATCCTTTTGTTAATATGGGATTGAAATTGATCATTGATTACTTCATTACATTCATTACACTTTCAAGTCGTTCGATCAGTGACTATAAATAACCAAAGTACAGGCCAAAAATTACCACTTAATTTCTAATTTGATTCTTTCATACCTATAAGACTTGATAATGCAATACTTTCTTTGAATCGATTCAAAGTATGTTCATCATCATCACGGTTATCGGGCTTATCCTGTATTCCTATGATTTCTAATTTCCAAAATCGATCTATATCTGGAAGATCGATTTTGATTATCATAGGATACAATCATTGGCATATCTTGTAGGTCGCATTTGAGATGAGTTATCGTGAAAATTTGTGTTTGACTTTGGAATTTGATTCACAACTAATTTATCTACAAGGTTTTGTTCCTTGTATGAAGTTGGTAGGACAGTTAGTTTCTCGTTTAATTGAAGATTTGATCTTGTAACACAAGCTGATGTAAAACTTTATCAGTAGGAAAAGTGATTACAGCAACTAGTCGAAAAGATTATTCTTACTGGAACTGATCTTCAGATTATTTACATGATGTTTTGCAGCATAAAAGTTTTTAAGTATGAGAATATGACTGAATTGAAGACAAAGATTCCTGTGAGAACTGAATGGCTTTTTTTTTTACATGAATCTGATAGTGGAAAAACAAAATGCAATATTAATCATTTGATGGGAATAGCTTTAAGTGGAAACAGGAAACAGTCTAGATAATGTAAAACAGTTTTTAGAATGTTCTAGAATACAACAAACGTCTAGAATAAATGTAAACGGTTTTTAGAATGAAAATATGCTATTTACATACATTAAGTCTTCTTGAATTTATAGCGAATGATCAATCATTGGAAAATTTTCAAATATTCGAATTTTCCGATACTACTGCCAGGACATTGAAGACCTCGGGAGTAATATATGCTTAGAGAGTTATAACGAAAAGTTTTCTCACTTAAATTTTTGGTTTAAATATTTATCATTATAATAGTTATAATTTCGCTTCTTCCAAAGAATCTACAACAATTTAGGAATTTCATTAATTCCATAACCTAACAAATAAAAACAAAGCGAAACAAGAATTATATAGTCAACTCATAAAACACTAACCAGGATAAAAAAAAAAAATTATAAAACAAGGATAAAAAATCAAACTTAAAAAAATTTGATAGTAATTGATATTACACTAATACATGATCATTCTCAAACGTTTAACAATTCCATTAATTCTTCTTCAATCAAATTCAAAATTCATTGTTCTGTCGAAAATCGATTCTTTTCCTTGTTAATTGTATTTCGTTCCACAAATTGTTCCCCTTTTGGTGGTATTCTAAAAAGGATTATTTCTTGAATTTGTGCTAATATTTCCAATCCAGCATTAATTCTTTCAATTTCGTTTGAATTGATTTATCAAATTAGCATTAATTGAAATTGACTTCTCGCTGCCTCTTCATTTCTCAGCATGAGTTTCTTGAGAAGTTGTCGAAGCTTGTTTACAGATCATTAATTCTTGTTCCTTTCGTTGATAAACTTTTTCTAGCATCCATACTAGTAATCTGCTTTCAATTTCGTTCTCGCCTATGGCTTACAATTGTCATAGTATTCTTTCGATAGTTTCAACTGTCATCCTCCATTCTTGATTGATAGTTTATCGTAAAGTGAACTTTTGATTGCATGCGATTGAGCAAACTTTTCAACAGCAGCCTCCCTCATAACGCTGTAACTTTCTAGCGTTATGTCATATCCGCTTATAGCTTGCAAAGCAACGCCTTTTAGACATGCAATAATTTAATTTCTGAATATCCGGGATGTTTTGAAGATGTATCGAAGTAGCGAAGCTACTCCAAAACCCTCTTCATAGCTTTGGCTTACCATCAAATATTGATCATCGTAATTGAGCAAATTCACTACTAAGTGAATTTGCTACTTGCGTTAACTCCTTCTGATGGTTTCTCTTTTATAGCGCTTTTCACTGAACTTTGAAATATTAACTTTGAATCATTTTAGGATTATTACGATTTCTTTGCCTTCACTTATTAATCTTAAAATACCTGTTTCGTCGTTCATCATTTGGACGCATTTCTCCTGCCTTTTTTGTGGGGAAGCGATTTGTTGAATTTATTATTTCCATTCTTCATTGGTTGCTTCGAGAGTTTTTCTGGCTGCATTATCTTCTCCTCGATGATTCTCTTTCTTGTTTTATATCGTTAGCGAATTTCTTCTGTAATCCTCATTTGATTCATTGCATTGCATTCAAGTCCATTTTCTTGATTTCTTCCAGAAGGATTAGCATTTTCTCTTTCGCAGATTTTAGTAAAAGTTGGTATTGCTGAGAAAGATTTCCTTGTGACGGCTTTGATTATATTATCGTCGACATTCCCGGCTCATGGTACCAATTAAAACATTTTTTAGCGGAATTTTCAAATTAGGCTGATACTGTTGATACTAGTAAAGGTTGATGTTGGTGAGAAATATTTCCTTGTGAACATACTCGTACGATGTGTATGCTTATAATGTAAGAAGAATTGGAATAACAGTTTACTTTCCAGAAACAGTAATAAGCTGCTAATGTGAAGGTCTTTCAGCTAACCACCACGGACGTAGTATTTTATATTTTTATATAAAAATTTGCAAGGATCGGAATCTCTTCACAGAGATGGGAAAATTACATTGAAGGAAATTTGATAGAATTGGAGAAAAAGACTGCCGTGAGAAGAAATGGTTTTCGTTGTGAAAAGACTTCGATAGAAATACAAAATGAAGGAAGCTAATTGGGAAGCCGTTAAAAGCCAAACTGAAAACCTAGGAGGTTTGGTGATATTTCAATTGATCTGCAAAGGTGGATCCTGTTAATCTGTAAGGATAAGATTTACAGATGAGAAAATTACATTGAAATTTAATAGAATTAGAGATAAAGATTGTTGCAAGAAACTGCAAGTACACTTAAGCACAAAAAATTTATGCTAAAAAAATTTACATAAGATTTTGAGATGGATAAATGGTAAAAGAGATTTTATGGAAATATTTGATGCAGGTACCACAAAAACCTTTTACATTTTATAAATAATAAATGATTCATAGAAAAATATTCAGAAATATTTGTAATTAGAAATTAGTTTCGAGAAGTTTCTCGATAGCAACTTGTGCCTTTAATAAAATTGCCAATAATTCCAATCGAGGATTAATTTCGTGAATATTAAAGATATTTTGATCGGTACAGCTTCTTATATATATAGCTATCGCATAAGCGACGTTTGAAGCATCCATGAAAACATTGGGTTGTATTCTATCGGAGAGGTTTGATACGAATTGAGATATTTATTTGTTTTACTTCTGTGGTCCATTTACTTATAAGAGAGTACCATAATTGTCTGTGTTCTTCACTAGTACATGGTACTTCAATTTCTGGAAGGAACCGTTTAAACGGTATCATCACAGGTACAAGAAATCCTAATGGATCATATTGCGATTGTTCTTTCTGTTGATTCCCAGACGTTCTAAGATTTTAATGAAATTGTAATAATATCGTTATTTGATTCAAATTAATACCAAGAATTTTCTTTCTTTCACTTACCTTTTTGTTCACTCTTATAATTTGAAGGTCGTGATTTCATACCTCACTTCGGGCATCAAAAATTAATTGTTGTGAAAATTTTTTTGGTTTTGGAATTTGATTTAGAGACAATCAAGATCTTCGAGGTTCTGTTCCTTGCATGAAGTTGACTGCAATTCCCTGGTACTATCTATAAAACTTTATCAGTAGGAGAAGTGAACAAGCCAGCAACAAGTTGAAAAGGTGATTCTTATCGGAATTGATCTTTAGATTATTTATTTATATGGTCTTTAATAGAATAAACATTTGTAAGGATGAGAATGAGATTGAATTGAAGATAAAGATTCCTGTGAGAAGTGAATGGCTTTTTTTACATGAATCTAATAGCAAGAAAAACAAAATACGAGAGTAATCATTTGATAGAATAACGAAAAAAAATTATTTAGATGGAAGTAGGAAATGTCTAGATCAATTAAGACAGTTTTTGGAATGTTCTAGAATGTAATTATTAGTATATTCGTGAAAAATTTTACATACAGCATAAACCCTTCTTGCACTTAAAACAAATGATGAATCACTGAGAAATTTTAAATACTAAAATGAATAATTGGTCACCTTGGAAAAGTTAGGTGATCTTGATGTGTCTATTTCTAGCTAGAACTGAGTAATCTTGCTTTTTATTAAAGAAAATCCTGATCCTTTTTGACTTCTCTTAATTAGATAAATTTGGAAAAATAATCGGTTCTGATAAGTATATCGGGAAGTTTTGAAAATCTCACATTTCTTTTTGAATTAACTTTCTTAAGCTAAATATTTCGATAAGCATTCTATCATAGTTACAATCCAAAAATGTGAAATAATGAATTACAGGAGTTACAGGAAGTACAGGAATTACGGGAATTACAGGAGTATGTTGTAATATGAATTAACTGGATAGAGTTAGCTATGGGAAATAATTGTTTTGATAAGAGGGCTTTTGATAAAAGCTGATAAAAGATTAATCATCTGTGAGCGTTGAATTAATTTGAGACGAGACAGGTAATATTTTGATGGGTATTTTAAATCGACGTAGTTTGCTAACTGATAATATACTAATAGACAAGTTTGCAGTCGTTTACTTAAATCTAATTACAAGTAATGAATCATTAAGAAATTTTTATTTGATTGATAATTTTGCTGGCTTAATTATTTAATTTGATTACGTAATTATTATAATTCGAAATAGTTTTGGGTTTTCCGATAACTCCCTCTCAAAGTTATCTATAATAATCACGGGATGATTTATCGAACTTATGATCAATTGATATCAATTGAAATTCATATTTTCCGGATGAAGTTCATCTTTTTATCAACAAATTGTAAACTTATCATGAAATGTTCGAAATAAATTTCACTCTTTCGTAAATGTTTTTAAAATGAATTTATGATTTCAATTTATATTGATATTTGTTGCCAATTTTTTGAATCATATTAGCTGATGGTTATATTAGCTGTAAATATCACTTCAATATTTTTAATTGTGAGCATTTGACATTCATCGTCGTCTATATTTAAAATATAAAAAATTATTGTTTGTGAAACATTTATTCATTCATCATAGATTTCTGATGATTGACAGTTATTTGATTAATAGTTGGTACCATTCGAATTACTTATAAATTGGTGTTATCCAAATTTCTAACCTAAAACCTAAATTTTTCTCACCCGAAGCTAATCTTATAGGAGTTGGGGAAGAAATTTATGATGTAATTAATAATATTAACAAATAAAAATAGGTAATAATGAAAACTAATAATAAGTAATTGATGATAATTGGTAACAACAATAGCGATGATAATAATCACATTAATAATGATAATGATTATGATATTAATAATAGTGATAATGTTGATAGTAGTAGTAATAATAATACTAATAAAGTATTAATGAAATAAACTGTTTTATTGATATTAAAGTAAAAGTCAGCATCGGTATTGCTGATAAAAAGCTGTTTTAAAAAGGTAGAATATGAAAGGTAGCATATGAAATCTGTAACATTTTTTCAGTCTAAATTATAGTAATACCAATATTATCAGTAAATGAAACAGTGGTAATGAAATTTGAACTTCCAACATTGCAATTTAAATTTGACAGGAAAAGGAAGTAATTACTCATTTTTCAATAAAGTATCCAGTAATTAATTATGGTAAATTTTATCATTTGACAAAATGATTCAGCAACGATATTTTATCGGTAGGACGTAATTTTTGGATATTTGGGTCAAAAGTGCAAATTGTAGAATTATTATAACCTGTTAATTAATAGAATTTTAAATTACCTCTTTAAATTCATTCTATTATTAATCAGTCATTTCTTCATGTTATTTTTAATTTCCCATCAATTTCCATTTATAAATTATTTTTGAAATTAGCAATTTGTTTATAATTACAATAATTGAAAATTAAAGACTTAATTCTCTGATAGTGAAATAATTAATTAGTAATTCTGAATGATGTGATAAAATATAATATTTCACATTTATGTAAACATTAAATACAAAATTAAAATTTGAACTTTTAATAAATCAATAAATAATACTATGGAAAAAATCAATAATTGCTATGTTCTATAATAGAATATAGTATAAAATTTTCCAATAAGTAATTTATTGAAGAGAATTGAAGTAATTTCAAGGAGAGCGGCCTTGAACTTCAAATATTTATATAAAAGTGTATTTATGAGATTTACATCTTGACAATTCTTACAGTTTGTATTTCTATCGAATATTATTATTGTAACGATTGCAATGTATCGTGGAAGGATGCATTCCAATAATAATAATAATACTGGCAACAATTACGATTCTACTCCGTATGCTTTTTTGTTTACTTTTATCTATTTAACATATTTTATCATATCATTTCTATATAACTTTCAATTTTCAATTATTATAAATGAATAATAACTATGGAAAAAAATCAATAATTGCTACATTCGATAATATCGAAAATAATTGATTGAATCATTTTTGAATTAAAAAATTTTCCGATTTAGCATTATTAAAAGAATTAGTAGTTTTTCGAAATATTGCTTAAATTATAATTACGATAAATGAAATTTTTTGATAAATAATAATAGTAATAATTAAAATTTACTAAAATAGAAATTTAAAACATAAAAGATAAAATGTAAACGAAGAATGGAAAATTTTTAGTTTGCTATCCAATGATAGCAATAGGAAATCCGATACCCATCAAATCATCTTCCCGAATAGCAGGAACTGGCTTCGACGAATGCTCAGTACCGCACCGTTTTTCGAGAAAAGTTTGTCTACAATTCGCTCAACCGGACTATTTCAGGAATACCGGAATAAGAGTACTTTCGTTTTTTATCAATTAATGAAATTCTCTTTCTATTACTGTTACTTTTTCTTCATGAATTCAATAAATATCAAATTATTGGAATTATAAAACTTGATCCATGTATCATATCAAATTTAAATATTTATTTTCAATTTTTGTTTTGTTAATTATGAAATTGCTTTTTTCTCTTAATTTAAATGAATCGATTATTAGTTGGTACTATATTTGAGGCCAATCAAGTAATGATTATCGAGATTATCGATGGAGCAATTCTTGCAGCCAACAATGTGGTGCGAATGGTGGTTATGCTTATGGTAAGTAATTATTACAAAATATTTCAATCATTAATTTATGTAAGACTTAAAAAAAGTTATCAGTCTAAAAATTTCAAGTAATAACTTTCATTTTCCTTTCTTCTCTTCAACTTTTGTTAATTAAAATTAATGGCAAAAAATTTGTCCTACGAATTTTGAAATTTGTTAAAATGAAATGATACAGATAGAGTGGGTGGCACCGAGAAAATGGATGCATCAGAGCAATCAACAAAAAATATTCGAATTTACTGGCGTAATCAATCGATGCACACATTTACCATTGATTAACTTTCATCTTGTCAAATTATAGAAGCACGAATGATTTCGAAAATTTTATCCTTTCTATTAAATATATAAATGAAGTTTTTATGATAAAGTTCGTGCTAGTTCATAATTTGTAATCTGCTTTTCCATCATCATTCTGGAAGCCTTAGTTTCTGTTCCGGAAAAATATTTGTCATGTTACCTTCCCTGAATCTATGCCTTTAATTTCAAATGTCGTACCTCCTGTCACAGGGAATCACTTTTCTCTCCTCGTTCCCATTTACCTTTTGTTCTTTCCAAGAATAAAGCAAAGAAGGAATGATATTTATTGAAAATTTACAGCTCTTTTACATTTCATTCCGCATTAGACCAATTAAATCTTTGTAAAGAAATCAAAATGCACAAACAAAAATTTGCAGTGAAAAGCTCTATCGAAGGTATTACAATTTTGATTAAGAACACAAATACATAAGCAAAAAGAGAAAAAATCTCTGTAAAACAAAACGGCTTCTAATGATTCATTAACAAGCAGAACATAGAAGAAAGAAGCTAAGTTCCGAACAAATATAGCCTTAAAAGCTTTCACTTCACGAAAACAAGCTAATACTTCATAGACTAGTGAGATACTCCTCGTGGAAGAAGAAATTCAAGACAGAAAATTACTGAGCAACTGAAAGATGTTCGTAATAGGGGTTAAGGTGAAAGTTCACTGCTTCATATAAAATCAATTAAAGTTGAATGCTTCTTGTATAGTCATATTCTATTGTTGGAATCACTGCCTAAAATTTATGCTAATTAAATTCATCACTTCAAATAAATTGTGATGAAGGAGTAAAATTTTTCCAATGACGATCAAATTTTCGTTTCAAAATTGTTGATCAATATTCATAAATTTTAGTTAATTCGATGCAATTTCTGACTGGCTTATTCAAACCAAGACCTAATAACTACTTATGTACAACCGAGTACAAACATGTCTATGAATAACTGAAAAAAAACCTGAACAAATTTGAGAAATATAAGGAGGTACTGATCAATATTTAACTCTTTTCCTGATTCAGCAAGCTGCTCAATAAGACGCTTCATTACTTCCGCATGTCTACAGGGATGGATGGAAGCCATTGCAGTGCGAAAATATGGGTGGGATTCCATTGTAATAGTTTTATTAATATGATCCTTAAATCATAAGAATTTTTCTCTGAAAAAAATGAAGGAAAAAGGCCGAAAATTTTTAAAGTAGTTAACATCCATTCTATACTCTTATTCATTTTGAAAACTAAGAAACAAATGAAACCTGCGAAAAATCTGCACTCATTTTATCGACCGTAAGTGGTTGGTTGTTTTCATCGTATCCACACAACCAAAGACGGGGTACCTAAATCATTATTAAAGAGGTTTGATTCAGTTATAGTTACATTTGTTATTTTATTACGGCATTTGCGGTAACATTCAATAAAAAATCCAATGATAAAAAATTAATGGAAAAAGTTGAAATAGGACTGCTAGAACATTAATATTGCAATATAATCCGACTTACCTGATAATATTTGTCGTAAGTTATGTGAAGGTCGTAAGTACGTGTATGTAAGACGTTATCCGTATCACTTTCGGTGTGATTCCTATCTTCTTCAACAAATCTTGAACATCCTTATTAATTTTTCTGTCTTATATACATTGAGAAAACAAGTCGAAAACTTAATTTTTAGAAAAAATGTGAAAGGTAGAGGAAATTTGGGATATAATACTACTATTTCAGAAAATCTTTCGAAAAATCACCTATAAGGGTCATCTTCTTCGAGACCACCCTCAGCTACAAACGCATCCATGTCCATCGGCGGCCTATCATCATCATCTTCCAGTTCTTCCGACTTTTTTGACTGAAGATAACATTTGTATTCTATAAAATCTACATTTTATTCAATATAAATAAATTACACCAAAGTCTGAACCTGAGAAGATTTCGGCTGAGGTATTTCGAACATTGATGCAGGCTTCTGACTTGTATCTAACATAAAATGGTGAGTATCAACCCATCCTTCGTCATCCTCTACATTAGTGAAATCACCTTCGTCATTCCACTCTTTATTTTTTAGTATCTGCAGAATTTAAATTCATACAAGCGATTCTTTCTAAATAAAACTTTTCGACTCTTTGTTGAAGAATGTTAGATTGAAAATATCCGTATATTTATTTTACTATGTTTTAACTCTATGGCGGATTAAATCGTCAAAAAACTTTCAAACTTAATGCAGGAAAAGAAAACAGGAAAAAAATCATGACCTAATTATTACGTGAAGAATCAATAAATGCTATTTCCTTCACTTTAATAAAATACCTTCTCTTGTGTTGGGTCATATTCCATATCCACGCACCGACTAAAACATGGTACATTACGCGTGATCAAGAACTGTTTGTCTGGAGGTAGATATGATTTGGCTCTGAAATATTAACAAATATAGAGAAAAACTGCGAATGATCAAAGTATATAAAGCATCCATTTATTTGTTTGAAAATTTTGACATAATCAGCAACTTTTTTATTCCGTAACCGAAAGCATAAAAAAGCATAATGCATTCCTGTGATACATGCGAAACTATTAAGCAATTGCAAAAAAAAGACTGATTTTTGCATGAAATGATTGGACTTTCAATTTGGTTATTCCATTACACAACTTTTGACTTGCCTCACTTTGTCAATGTAAGAGAATGACATTTCACTTAAGTGCATTACTCATGTTTTCAAACTTTTTTGCTTTGATCGAATGACAGTTAACAGCTCGTTATTTCTAATATATCATAGGAATGCATAAGCTCTTTTATGCTTTCGGTTGAGGAATAAAAAAGTTATTGATTATGTCAAAATTTTCGAACAAATAGCTTGAAAGAGGAAATATGTCTTCTCGACCTAACTTTGATACGAAAAATGGTTTAATATGGTAAAATGAACGAAAGTCAAAATACAAACAGCTACTTTGATGGATCTATTTGACCCCATGACCATGTTGGACAATGATGTATAAGATAATCGCCGGCAACAACAAATTCTGCAGGATTTAATACGCCTGTCTCCTTGAATTTTGATTCCCGAAGTACTGGTGTTAAATACTGACCCACATCAAGAGCTATACTTTTTACTGAATTCACGATATTCTCCATTATTGATTTCCAAAATTAGAAAATTAGTAAAATAGCTGAAAAAGAATATTACGAATCCTTTTCTTCAAAATTCAGGAATAAACTTCAATAAATTCAGGAAATTACCTGAATAAAATTCAGGAAATTCAGGAATTCAAGACAAATTAATTAAAAGACGCATAGTAATGATAATATCAAATACTTTCTATTCTTAGCTCCCAAATATCAATCTATTAAAAGATTATATTTTAAATAATGCTATAAAATTCCACTCATGCTGTATCACTATTTATCAAGAAAAAAATGTCAATTTCAAAATAACAAATTCAATTTTCACCGAAACATAAACAGAGAATGATAGGACGCGACCAATAGAACCTCGCAAAAAAGTCAATTTCTTCTTTCTCTCTTCCTCTCTTGATTAGCTAACAAAATCTTTGTCTTTCACAAATCAATCAATCTTCGTCTCCTGCTCTTTTTTATATCATCATCCCATGCAATTCTAGCTGAATATCGATCAAATATTAATTAAATAGGATGGATAACAAAACTCTTGATTATTGTATTACCTTGGAGAATATAATATAATATAACGGTTAAATGAAGAAAGATATGAAAATATTACCATGAAATAATAGATGAGTAATGATTGACCTTTCTCATCTCATATGTGATAAAACACATTCGAATTTGAAATTGACGACAAAGGTCATTCATTTTTATTTTTATAATTAAATGCTCTTACTACATGTCTTATTCTCCTATTTTAATCAATTCGACCACAACTTTCTAATCAATCTCTTTAGATGAAACATCTTTTCCTTTTTTCTTTTCATCTCTCTCCCTCAATTATATTATTATATATCTCTCTCTCCAAAATAACTCTAACAGTTACTCACACTTCTATGATTTGTTGCATTTATATTGGATGATACGAATGATGCAATGATGTGAGACGGAATGATTTAAAATTTAATCAATGGTGATGTAATTGATAATATAATTGTTTTTCTTAACAGAAATATTAAGATTAAAATAGAATAACTTGTTTGAGGTTAGATTTAAATTTATTTTCAAAATTCAAGATTCTATTTTATTCCTTCTTCTTTTCATGATATAATAATAAATAAATGATTCGTTAATTTTTTGAATTTGTTACGAGAATCTGACGATCGATTTACTATACCTTTTTCTTTCATTTCATTCTATTAACGTACGTTAACACACGTTATTAACGTGAAGTTATTAACGTGAATAAATTAAGCGAATAGGAATAAGAGGATAAAGCTAATGGTTTTTTTGAATATTAGAGGAGATAAAAGTAATACTTGAGAATACTAAGAGAGATAAAACTAATAGATTAAGAATATTAGGATATCTGTTAGGTTTATGATAAAAACTATAACTTACCGATAAAACTCTAGAATGTTTTCGTATAATATTGAAAATAAAATTTGTTATGAGTCATTCTATATTACATTCCCATTATAATTTCGCTGATCAAAACATTCTTTGATATCAATGAAATTTATCAGAGTGTAAGAATTATTTTTTTTTTTAAAAACAAGTTATGTTAAGGATTCGTAAACATTTTACGGAAACATTTATAACATACGATGTTATTATGAAAACTTAGGTTATTATATTATTTCATCTAAAACTTTATATTCAATAAATTGAAAGTTACAGAAAATAGCAAATAAATTGTTAACAATTTATTTTCAATAGCTATTGAAAGATGAAAATGAACTGTTTGTCAATGTGTGTGTGAGTAATTTGTTTAACTGTCAGCTAATGTAAATATTTTGAAATCATATTTCGGAATTCTTATATCATATCTATACATTATGTTATAAGCATGAGGAAATGAATTTATTTCAGTAAATATATATATTGTGATTTGCATTAGATTCTTATCAACAATTTAAAAGATCAAGATGCATGATCATTTAAACTATGAATGAAGTATCGATAATTTTTTCTTTGACTAATTGATTGATAATTAGTATTTTCTGTATTGTTGTTATAGCTTTAGAAAAAGATAATTTTCCAAGTTTTTGACGATAAATGAGATTTCGAAAAAAAACTTTGTTCAATAATTTTTATATTCAGGCTGATAATTTCTATTTCAACATAATAAAAAAACTTATCGTTTGTTTGATTTAAGCGAGAAACTGTTTGAATTTTTGAAGTATGTTTTTATTTGAATAAAAGTAATAAAAGTATTCAATAAAATCAATTAGTAAAAAAAGTATTCAATAAGAGTATCAATTGAATTCAAAATGCATTAAAGTTCATTCATTTAAAAAAAAATCGATTAAAGTTCTTTATCTACAAAAATTTTTCACCACATTAAATGCCCACAAAATATTGAAATAAAAAAAATGACCAAAAAAATAGTTAATCATTTTAGAGATGTAAATTTACTGATTAACGAAAGAGCTGAGCAAAGTGTAAATTAAAAACTTTCATCTAACTCTCACCTCAAATTTTCTTAATCAAAAATTAAATTAAGGCACAAAAAAAAATTCAATTCAAGCCATTAAATAAATATTGATCCATTATTTTTTTTACTTTATCAAATTTTACTTTATTTTCACCTAACTTTATCAATTTTTGCTTCTATTTAATTTTACTTTATCAAAGCTAGCATTTTACACTACTAATTTAAAATTGAAATTTGACAAATACAATTTACTCTATATCTTGATCTGTATGCTATTGCTAAATAGTAGAAATAATAGTTTGTGATAAGATAAAACAATCAGATGAAAGAGAAAATCAAGGAAGAGATATGAATTGAAAATTTCACTTAACATTTAATCTAACTAACGTGAAAATTTATTTTAATTTTTCATGGAATTTTCATCAATGTATGCAATTTATTTGGAATTACAATATTCTCTGAAGTGAGCACTTCAAAAAGCATTCTATTCTTTATCATCCAAATTCAATTCATCATTTTCAGATATCTTTCTCATTGGAACAGTTTCAGGAATTGGTGGTAAATTCAAAAAATCCGAAGGTAATGAATCGAAATTTGAGCTACTTGATCGTTCACCAAATAATGCTGAAATTTCAGTTAATTAGCACTTCATTTTTATATTTATCATAATTAATTAAAAAGAAAAAGAAAAATTAATTACTACATAAAATTATAGTAATACAATACTTTTTAAAATTGTAATATTGAATTATCGGTTATCTATTAGTTCTAGCAATATCACGATCCATAAAAATATTTAAAGGTAAAATGAGTTGTTTTGATATGATAAGAAAAATTTCTCTTCTGCACTTGATCGATTTTTCAAATTGACAAAAATGAACTTACAGTGTGATCGTTTATTTCGCATGATAAGATCATTAAATCCTCGTGATATTCCCGTGTTTGCTTTCATAGTTGTTCGAGATTGTCTTGAGGAACGACGTTCTATCTTTGGACTTGTAAGAGAATGAGAGAAGAAATCTCGATTCTCGAAAATATTATGCTGAAAGAGTTCTTCCGGTGGTAATACATATGGTGAACGTCCTTCAATATTTCTTCTCGTTGAAGACAAACAATTACTTATAGTCGTCGTTAACTGCAAACAGAAAAAAAAAAAGTGAAAAATAAATTCTTTCTCAAATTTAACTTTTAAATTTTATATTTTCTCTTTTTTTTTTTAAATTTAATGAAATTAAAAAATCGTTAACCTCTTCATCTTCGCTAGCATCTTCAATTGTAGCTGGTAGTAATGTCTTATATCGTAATTTTACTTTATGCTTTTTCTCTTGATCCATTGATGATAGTTCCGGATATGTTTCATCAATGATACGTTGCCTTGAATGATATTGCCCGAAACCGGAACGGTTGATGACCGGTTCCGGTGAAACATTACGTTTTGCTATTTCTTTAAAATTTGTACGACGTGCTGTTAATGCTGTCATTTCAGGTACTTTCTTTTTTTTTTTCAATATAATCAGCTGCTATAACATGCATAAAATAATCTTTATGTTTAACACAATAAAACATGACATATTACGTAAGCAACGTAAATGAAGTTATATATGAAATTTACGACAATATATCATTTTCAGATAATTTATTTTCTAATGAATTTATTAAAATTAGTAAAATTATGAAAGCAAATGGAATTAATCAAGATGATAAATAAAGATCGAAGAATGGATTGATTTTTTAATTTGTTCTTTTTTTCAGAAATCGTTGGATTGCTAGAGAACTTTCAAATGCTTCTATAAAAACAATTGATCAATATTGATTGGACAAAAAGAATTCATATCATTTCAGGTTGGATAAGTAAATAAGCAAACTAATAATAACCATTTCATACTTTTACGCTTTTCTTTTTCGTAAATTTTAGAAAAATTATTTAATTACAAGAAATACTGTAACATAGCAGTAAAGACGTTAACAGAAATGATATTTTAATGCTTTGGCGATTTGAATTTACTAATTTTAATGTTTATCAAAATTGAAAATGATCGAATGATCGTTTGATGATGTAAACAAGTTAACAGTGACTGATTGTTTACATAAACTTATAATTATAGTTTGAGTGAATCAACAAATAATTATATTAATTAAGTTAACGACGAATCATTTACGGAAATGAAATGATAATTGCTAAATATTATTTTCATTTAATGAATCAATGAAACAAAAAGAAAAGTTACGGCAAAGGTACCAAAAAAAAAAAAAAAACAAGATTTTTTCCAAAGTATCAGTTTGTAGTTTGATTTTAAAATGGCTTTTCATACTACTGGAAAATAAAAAAAAAGGATGTTAAGATGTTAAGAGTTGAAATTGATTATATTTTACAGTTTAAAATGATAATATGATTTCATATCATGCACGAAATATAAACAAAAGCTAAAATCAAACTATAAACTGATATCGAGTAACAGTTATTATCATCATTTTATCAGCACATACTTATCATCTATCATATATAATCGATCAGATTTAAATATTACTTTAAAATAGAATGAAAAAATTTTTAGATAGCAATTGCAAATTAATTAATTTAGACAAATAAAACAAATCACTTTCGTAAAATAACTCTAAAGAGAAACAGAAAAGATAACAGAAACGGAAAATTACTTATAACAGAAAAGATAACAGAAACGGAAAATTACTTATAACAGAAAAGATTTACAATGAAATTTTTTTTTTATTTTCAACCTTTTTTTAATTACTCTAATGAATTTCACCAAAACTATATTGTCGTTTTAAAATTTTAAATTTTCGAAATTCACTGCTAAATTTATGTAAATCATTCAAATTTATAACATTGCTATAGGTACAATTTGAATAATTACCTTAAAAACTTCTATTAATCATTCCATGAAATTAATTCAAAAGTTAAGCTAATTTCATTAAGTTAATAATTAATTAGCACTTATTTATTTAGCACCTACTTACTAATTTGCTTCACTTTTTTTTTCAATTTAAATTGCAATTTGTCGTTATCGAGTCATCGATATCATTCAGAGTAGTACCTTCAATCCACCTGTTACCTACCTACCCATCAATTACTATTCTAACAACAATGACAATGATAAACATCTCTTCTCTCCCATTCCCTTCTTTCGACGATGCAAATTCATCTCACAAATAATCTTTTAACACGTATGCCAAACCTTTTATAGACAAGTTAAACGTCAATAAAAAAACAAGAAGAAAAAATTAATTTCACTAAAAGTAAACAATTTCAAGTTTTGAAAAGTAATAAAAAACAAAAAATAAAAAAAAAACCTTACAGAACGTGAAAACATTCATAATTTTTTGATAGTAAAAAAAAAAACGAAGTTTTAAAGAAATTGAAAATAATCTGAAAATATTTTTGCTTCATTTTAAACGATAAAAAATAATTGCTCAAAAAAAAAAAGACGAAAAAAACAAATATCGTTGTAATATTTTATAAGTAATCATAAAAATGATTTTCTTTTTTCGTTTTAAAAAAGTAATGTAATGTGAATTTTATGAAATTTAAAGCAAAGAAAAAAACGAAACGTAAAGGTAAATGAGAACACCAATAATCAACCAGTTTTAAATGTTTCGGTATGTAAACCATTTAAAAAAATTAAACTGATTTTAATTTCCTTAAAAATCAAAATATTCGTTGAAAGTTAAATGATTTTTTAATTTTTTTTTCAAATAAAGAAATTTCTTGAAATTAAATTAAAATTAATTTTGAAATTTCACAAAAATTACAGGCCGAAGAAATTGACACATTCATCATCATTCAATTTTTATAGGAAAATATTAATTAATTCAATACTTTTAGGATATTAATTAATCACTCGTAAATGAACGAATATTACATCGTACTTACAACTTATAAAAATTTAATTTAAACTTTCTCGCTGCTACGACGAAATGATTTTTGCGCCGTTTGTTCGCTAGGAAGCAAGCAATTAATTTGATAAGTGATAGTTTCATAATTTTAATTTTAATTCTATCGAATTTTGTAGTTCTGATGAAATAAATAATTAAACGAGCAAAGGTGCTAATTTAGTTTTTTTACTTTTTTTGAAGCAAATTGATGAAGTAAAGAAAAGAGTGAAGCATTCCACCTCAAAATTCTTTATTGCAATATGTTTATATATGTTTCCATTTGTTTATTAACCAAAAAGCTATTAACTTAATAAATTATTCATTAATTACAGGTATTTCTGGAAAAAGCAATTTTTCATTTACTATCTCTCACAAAATAAAAAATTCTTTTGAGCTATTTTTAAATTTAAACTTTGAAAAAATTATTAACGATCTCTTGAAATGCATGTATTTTCAAATAAATGAATTAAATTTTATAAATTTTTTGAATTAAATTATATACAAAAAAAAAAATTAGCAATTTTTTTCTGAAAATTTTCAATAAATAAATTTTACAAAACAACTTTTAAATGAGTTAAACTTACTTTTTAAACTCACTTAACTTACTTAACTAAACTTACTTAGTTAAAGCTTTAATTTTATGCTTTATGACAGCAAAATTATGATAGTCCTATCGGTACGGCAGTTTTATCAATTTATGATACTCCTCTCAATTTTAATAATGATAATTTATGAATTGCTAAAGGGAAGAAACCGGATATTTTTTCCAGGTATTTTTGAATTCGAAAGGTATTTTGTAAAGAAGCAAATTAGTTTTAGCAGTGAAGAGTGAATAGCACCTCTAATAGCAAGAGTGAATAGCAAGTAAAAACTCAAACAATGAATGTTGATATTTGAAGAGATAAATGATAAAGTGATAAATGATAAATGGGAATAAATGAAGCTTTTAATATAAATGACAAGAGAGTTTGATGCCAAATTAGGTGCTATTTATAGAATTTCCATATGAAAGTAAAAAAAAAAACAAGCCATTAAAGAAGCATGAAGCATACGTATTACCTTGTTATTAGTTATTCATCGTTTTTTTTTTTGTGAAGAAGTTTAAATTTAAATATATTTTTCATCTTTGCTCACAATCTGATTAAATGATAAACGAATAATATAACTATACAAAATTATTTAATAGTGTAAAAATTCAACATAGCCAAACTCTCCAATATAGACATTTGCGCATGCGGTATAATCTCGAAGATATCAAGAAGACTAAAGGCTGAAGAGGTAATATGACTGAAGAGCTCATTTATTACCTGAAAAGGTAATAAATGAGGTGTAAAAATAATTGTCTGAGTTATAGTAATCCTCGCCAATCACTACTTTCTAGTTTCCTGCTAATCAGAAGTAAACTTTCTCCTAATTCATTTTCTAGTTGCTATACTATAAAATAAAAATCCCTGTGTGGTGTTGTAAGGTTATAGTCTTCTAGGTTTAAAGGATCTTTTCTTTTTTGTTATCAGTTACCTATCTTTTTTTCTAATTCATTACTTATATCTCTAAATAATCAGTGATTCTGATAGTAACATTCCGTAATACAAATAATCAGTGATTATCAGTGCATTTCATTGGAAAAAAATGAACAGACAATTTCTGTATTTGTTAAAAAATGAAAAAGAATATTGATAAATAAACTGATTAATGGAAAGCTTATTGTTTTTGATCTTTGTTTTCTTCAGAAATGAAGAAAATTAAGTTTGAAATTTAAGGAAAGAAGCAAAAATTTATCAAAAATGTAAGCATTTATCAATCAAAAAGCAACGGAAAGTACAAAAACAAAATGTTTGCTTACGTAAGTGATAGTAGAAGTTTTTTTGAAAGAATTATTATCAAAAAATGAAATGATGAAAATTTGAAAACAAAAAAAAAAGTTGAGAAAAAAAACATCCGGAAAATCAATAGTGTTTTTTTTTAACATAAATATTATTTTTCTTTTTTTTTTGCAGCAAAATTTAAAAATGAAAACATTTTGTTTGTTTCATTAATAAATTTAAACAATAATGATGATAATGATTGATATAGAAATCGATTAAATTTCTGAAATATTAAGCAGATTATCATTTCAAATCATTTGTTAAGCAGTAGATTATCACTTCAAAATAAAAGTTTATTAAATAAATGATAAGAATGTGAAATGAATGGTTATATCTATTTATTGTAATATTTAAAGTAAGAAAGAAAACAATAAATTAAGATATAATATGAGAGGTCTGAAGATTAAAAATAATGTTATCTTATTGTCAAAATTTAATTCGATCAATAAATCAGAAAATCAATAAATCAATCGCATTGAATATGTTAACAAAATTTTTAAAAAATTAAATAAATATTGTAAATGATAATAATAATTCTTTCATTTTTCTCTTTTAATGATAGAAGCATACGATGACGTCATAGGAATTGTTTACGATTTAATCGATGATACGAATTCAAACAACAAATTTCATTATTGTTTGCTGATTAGTGATTATTAATGTTAATATTATTACCAATAAATTAATAAACTAATGATTCGTGATATGATAAGTAATAATTTGACGACGAATACTAATACATGAATATCAGTATTGGTAGCAATAAATTAATAAACTAATGATTCGTGATATGATCAGTAATAATTTGATAAGAAATGAAAATTTTCAATTCATTTCTAAAATTTCATAGCAATGATAAATATTTATTTCATTTATCTATCATTCAAATCAAATTCAATAACTTCACTCATTCTATCAAAATTACTATCTTATTCATTTCACCGATAGTTTTATTCATTTCATTATTTTCTCTCTCTCTCTTTCTCTTTCTTTTTCAAAGAAAAAAAATGAAATGTTAGAAAAATGATTCAGATTTGCTAGCACTCTAAGATCATAATTCATGATGATAGGAAAACAAACAAAAAGTAATAATCCAATTAATTAAAACACCGCAATTAATTAAGATACTTCAATTAATTAATTAAATCTTATGGAAATGATAGAAGAAAATTTTTTTTTTTATCAGCGAATAGTGTAATAAACAAATGATAAGAGCGCTCATTGGCTTTTTTTTTTCTTTCTGATGAATGACTCATTTGCATTTTGACATTTTGAAATCCTTCCATTTTCTCAAATTTCACGTAGTTTTCCTCATTTGGATTATTTTACAATCGATTGATTGATTCCTCATTTGGATTATTTTACAATCGATTGATTGATTGATTGTAAAATTCATTTCAATAAATTAGCATACTGAATTTGAATTGATCAAAATTTATGATTTTTTAATAATTTTACAGAAATAAAATTGAATTGAATTAGAGTTATACTACGTAACCTGAAATTCTGATATCCATTCTATATTAATTAGTAATATTATGGTAATAATTATTTGAAATTTCAATTGAAAAAAATTTTTTTTTTAAAATATTTCTATGAATTTTCAATGAATGACATAAATTATTAAAAGTAAATAGATAATTAGTCATTTCGAAATTAAAAATTTTCAACTTTTCTTTGAAATATTTTTTGTTTTTCGCCAATAAACTAATAGGAAAGAGGAAAAGCCTTAGTAAATTTGAAAGTGTATAATATTTTAAGGCTAACAATGCTTATTTCATTTCATTTCATTTTTTGATAAATAAAATTTCAAAGAGAATTAGCGATATGTTTTTTTCTTCCTCTTTGATATGAAAATGAATGATAGAATTAGAGTTTTATTGGAGTTTTTATCAAATTGATAAAATGATAATCGATTTTACTTCAAAATCGATTTTCATTCACACCAAACAACTCTAATATTCCACTTATCAATGTAAATATTTATTATTTATCATTCGTGAATTTGAAATTATCAGCGTTGTTAATTGGTAAACAAATTATTATTACACTGTTTAATATTATTTACTGTTGCACAATTTTCGTTGTGATAAAGTAAATAATTTCATCATTGCTATTATCAGTAAATTATCAGTAAATAAATGATTATAGTGGAATTTTTCATAAATTTAATTACATCCTTAAAATTAATTTATCTCTTTATCATTTTCACACTATCACAATCTGTTCATATTTTGATAAAAATTTACGTTTTAGTTAAGATAATTTACTTAATGATACGAAATTAACAGAAAAAAATTCTTATTGATCTAGCTGAATTTCAAATAATTTAATTTATATAATTTAAGTTAGATTTTGTGATTTAATAAAATTTAAATAATTAAAGGAATTTTAAATAATTGCATCCATCAATAGTTTGAAATTAAACTTGGGGATTACTTTCGCAAAAAAAAAAGAAAACTCAAATTATTTCAAATTGTTTCTTTATGCAAGGCAAAAAAAAGAAATGAAATTTATAAAATACAATGATAAAACTTTTTATGTTACTTGGATTTTTAGTAAATTATTAATTTTCAATTTTTCAACAAATAATCAGAAAAAAAAATTTACTCAATACAAACAAATTTCACCTTTAACCCATTTAACCTTTAACCTTTAGCCCTTACAAACGAAAAAAAATCATGAATTCACGATTAATTTCTCCTTTAACCCATTTAAGCCATTTAACCTTTAACCCTTACGAACAAAAAAAATAATAGCATATTCGAGATTAAATATATTTCCTGGAACTATTGTTTGTTTTTTCCGGAAACTGAAATAATGCTATTATTTTTGTTGATCGAATTTTTTGGAATTTTCGTTCGTTTTTTTTTTCTGATAGTAAATTTGATGGAACTTTTCAATTTCAAATTCATTCATTTCAAAAAATTATCATAAAATTCCTGAAACCATTGTTTCAGGATAATAATTATTAGCAAAAAAATCTTGTATCGAGAAATTTCCTCATATCATTTATCATTATTGAACAGTGAGAGATCTCCGTAAATTAGTACCACATGTTAAGATAATACTTCTTATTATTTCAGTGATTTCCTCCTTTCTTCCATTTTTCTCTTTCCGTCGAAGCAAAAATGAGAGATTCGAGATTCTCGCAAACAAAAAAAGTAGAAAGGAAAAAAATGAATTTGTTTATTGAAATCCTCAACCTGATGGTAAATGTCTTCAACCTTGATTTTCAATTTCAAAAATTATCAATTCCAAAATTTTGGATCAACACAAGCAGTAGCATTACTATTAGCTATGAGTTCAGGATTTAGGAATATGTAAGCTAGTGTAATTTGAGACCGTTGAAATTTCAAATGAGATGATAGCGAAAGAAAAATGATTGTTAATGTAATGTTCTGAAATAAAGACATCGATTGAATAATTATAATAAATACTAGTAATAAGTAATAATGGTAATGGTTATAATAAATAATTATAATCATTACTATTGTTACTTATTATCAGTAGTAATAGTAATAATGGTTATAATAATGATAGTAACAATAAATGATAAATATTACTACTACCATACTAATAATAACGATAATAATAATAGTAATAATAATAATAATAATGATAATAATAATAATAATAGC